>BJBW01006394.1:0-50921 GCA_004320125.1 Scolopax mira | reverse complement strand
CCAGTCCCAGCACAGACCCTTGAGGGACACCACTTGTCAGTGCTCTCCATCTGAAATTAAAGCCATTGAATCCTACTCTCTGGATGTGACCATCTAGCCAGTTCCTTATATCCAGATACTTAGTCCAGCAGCTAAGCTGCAGAAAATACCCTCCTTCTTTGGAAATAAGCTGTCCACCAGATGAATGCTGTCTTCTGATAGTCTACAGTGGAAGGGGGAGAAATTAAAATGAAGTCTGCTGAATACACAGAGTAGCTAGAATGTTTGGAAACAGGGGCTGGAAGGTGAGCTGGCAATCTTGAACAGGCAGAGAAATCTTGTTCCCCATAAGACTGAGACTGACTGAGCTCTCTCAAGGGTAGAAGGGCAAAACTGTCCTTTCACAGAAGTCCTGAGTATCAGAGCTAGAGGCAACTCACTCTGACAGCATTGTTCCAGTTGTGTAGCTAAATTGAACGTGTCAGGTCCTGGGACTGTCAATCCAGCTAAGTTTGCACCAGTGTTTAGAAAGGAAGTAGATATTCTCCAAGGGGTAAATGCCAGTGACTCTGATGTGACATTGTGATAAAGTCCTGGGCTCTTTCAGTGGGAAGAAAGTATTGTTACATTACTGTAATGACTTGTGATATCACATCCATTACTCTTATAGTGTGTGTTTTCAAACCCTTGTCTCCCATTTAGTTTTGATGGGCATCAGGTATTTTCTTCTGAATGTTTTTTTAACCTTTCTTTTTTGTAGTGATGGGAATCTAAACTGAGAGCTCATTATAAATTCCTGCTGTGCATACTGAGCTCCTAAGTATTACCCGAGGCAGGATCTGTAGGAGGAGGTAATAGCAGATATTCTCTCATACCAACTGACATAGATTTGACTGTTCATATCTAAAATTTCAAGAAATTTCAAGCTATTGTGCTTGCATTCTGCCAAGAAAGGCAGTTGTATTTTGCTTCTTAAAATTCCACATCAGAATCCACTGAGGCTGCTTGGGTGGCTCTGATTCATTTTAATGGCTTTGGGGATAAGTATCATATCAGCAAGATTAATGATTATAATTGAATTTGGTTTTTCTGTTTTTTTCATGCTATGTGTGACATTACTAGCTTTTTAAATGGCCAATCATTAAAAAGCAAACTAGTTGATTCCCTGAGACACACCAAATTGTTTCTGCAGTCTGCTAATGGCCACTAGTTCTGCTGGCAGAGTTCACAGAGAAAATTTTGAAAGCGAATCTATATTATTAACAGCATTGTTGCCAGCTGACTTCGTTATTACAAGAGTTAAACATTTATCCTTTCAGTGCTCTGACTTATACACCATGACCCCTTGGTTAGATGGAGAGCAGCAGATGTCATCTACCTTGACTTCAACAAGACTTTTGACACTGTCTCCCACAACATCCTCATTAGAAAATAAAGGAAGTGTGGGCTAGATAATGGGGCAGTGAGGTGGATTGAATCCTGGATGTGTGACAGGACTCGGAGGGTTCTAATTAATGGAGCAGGGTCGAGTTGGAGGCCTATGACCAGTGGTGTCCCTCAGGAGTCAATACTCAGCCCAGGCCTGTTTGACATATTTATAAATGACCTGGATGAGGGGACAGAGTGTATCCTCAGCAAGTTCATTGATGATACCAAATTAGGAGGGCTGGCTGACACTCCAGAGGGCTGCGCTGCCCTCCAGCACGACCTGAACAGGCTGGAGAGCTGGGCAGAGAAAAAACTCATGAGGTTCAACAAGGACAAATGTAGGGTCCTGCACCTGGAGAGGAAGAACCCCAGGCACCAATACAGGCTAGAGATGGATCTTCTGGGAAGCACTACTGAGGAGAAGGATCTGCGAGTCCTGGTAGATAGCACACTTTCCACGCACCAGCAATGTGCCCTTGTTGCCAAGAAGGCCAATGGAATCCTGGTCTGCATAGGAAAGAGTGTGGCCAGTAGGTCGAGGGAGATCATCTTTCCCCTCTGCTCTGCACTGGCGAGGCCACAACTGGAATACTGTGTCCAGTTCTGGGAACTACTGGAGAGAGTCCAGCACAGGGCAATGAAGATGATTGAAGGATTGGAGTATATCCCTTATGAGAAAAGGCTCAAGGAGCTGGGACTCTTTAGTCTTGACAAGCAAAGGCTGAGGGGAGACCTTATTTATGTTTATAAGTACCTAAAGGGTGGGTTAAAGGATGTTGAAGCCGGACTCTTTTCAGTGGTTTACAGTGATAGGACAAGGGGCAATGGGCTCAAGCCGTCACAGAGGAAGTTCCATTCAAATATGAGGAAAAACTTCATTCCAGTGAGGATGACAGGGCCCTGGAACGCGCTGCCCAGGGAGGTCATGGAGTCCCCTTCTCTGGAGATTTTCAAGACCCGCCTGGATGAACTCCTGAGTGATGCGCTCTAGGCATTTCTGCTTTAGCAGGGGAGTTGGACTAGATGATCTCTAGAGGTCCCTTCCGACTCTGACAATTCCATGATTTTGTCAGCATCCTAACCATGTCTGTCACTATACAAACTGGATGGAAAATCTTACACAGAAGTGTCCTGCCCACAATTGTAGCATTAGCAAGAAATAATTGTGCAGTGCCTTCTATGGAAACATTTCATTCCATCACAGCTGCCAATTTAAAATGATTGGTTTTGTTCCAGTTGCTGCTACAGAAATGTCACTTTGGCACAAATTTTGGTGCCAAGATCTGCAAGCAGCAAAAAACCACCAGCTACTGAAAGAGAGGGTTGATAGCTCTCATCGTGTGGAGCAACTTTTAAAGACAGCAGAATGGCTCAACAGCACTCATTAGCAGTCACAGGCTCCTAAGGTACCTAGGGTTGTATAAACCTGAACAACTTTGGAGTGAATTTGTGTCAGAACAGGGGCATAGTGTCACTGGTCTCCTTCTGAAGTGACCATGTATTATGCTGGATTATTGCCCTCAGGTTCCTTATCCACAACAGACAGATTTCCAGGTGAGAGTGACAAGCAGAGGTCATGGCAGAGATCAGACAAAAGCACATACCAGTGCTTGGTGAGAGATTGGCAAGTCAGGAGAGTCTCAGCGGTGCTAGTACCAATGCAGAGTGACCCCCAGCAAGAAGTTTGTGTCTATTCGTCAAGATAGGGGAACAGGGGAGAAGCATTCATGGAATTCAGAAAAAGCAGATATTCATCTTTATATATTCAAAGCATTACAGGTTGTGGGGCCTTATTTTTTTTTTTAATGACTGCGTCCAGGTAATGTATTTAAAAGATAAAAAAATCAATAATTGCTTTTTCTTGTGTGGTTTTGTGTGTGTGTGTGTTTTTTGTTTTGAGTTTGTTTGTTTCTTTGTTGGGTTTTTGGTCTTTTTTTTTAATATTAGATCTCTTGTTTCATAGGTGTATTTCATAGATATTCTGGAACATGGGAACACCCAGGCAATAGGATCAGAATGAATTTTTGAAGTGCCTTTATTACACAGAATGAGATCCTGGTGTGGGCACTCTCACTCAGAGATATGGTAATCTAAAATAAAGGGTTAAATTCAAGAGCAGGGTTTGAAAAACAATGAAAACAGAAGGAGAAATTGCCTTTACCTGAATTTTGTAGAAAGCTCATGGAAATAAAACACTATAAGCCATATCCTCAGCCACTATAAATGATCATTATACAATGATTTCATTCAGTTGTTCAGTAGGAGAGAAGCTGGTCTTTATCAGGTAGCTAACCATGCAGACTCTGAATGCTCAGGAATTTTCTGGGATGTAGAAAAAAGAAATAAACTGCCTTTATGGTTTACAGAGGTTTACAGAAGCACCTGCAGTTTACATCAAATTAAAGCAGTTTTGGTCAAATTAAAGCAGTTTTGTGCAGAAATAAAATTATTGTATTTTTTTTAAGTCAGTACTCTTGCATCTGACTGTTCCTTTTGTGAGCAGGACACACAGCAGATGATAGGAAACATAAAATGGAATAACTTAAACATAGAGAAATAGATACTTCTCCCTTAAAATAGAAGAATTCAGAGGCAATGTTAGAAATTAAAGCTGACAGTTTCACAACATGTAATTAGATGGTTGAATACACTACCACAGGAAGATTTTGAAGCCAAGATTTTAGTTAAATTTAAGCATTAGCATATGATGAGAATTCTGTAAGGGACACTAGATTCTGTACTTTGGGTATTATGCTAGTCACTATTTGAATGAGACAATCTAGCAGACAGGCAATCTGCGTTATTTAGAAAATTACCTGAGAAATACCTGGGATTGGTCACTATGAGACATAAAGTTTAGAAGATCTTGGGTATATACAGACTATAATTTGATATAACTTCCTGTTTTGAATGGCTCCATCTTTATTTTGGCTGAATTAAGCCTTTCAGGTGTTCAGCTGCTGCTAAGTAATGTATTCTGATCATACTGATTCACAATGAGTCAGGAAATCTGACTTTTAAATGCAACTTGCAGAAGAATAATGTTGATCTATGTGTGCTTGGAACTTGAATATTGACATTAATAACAGCCTGAGGAAATAGGTGAGCTGGTTTAACTTTCAGCCTAGCATGAAGTCAGTGATCAAGATGCAGAGCGGTTCAGTATTGTCGTAACTTGGTATCCAAGTTTATTTGCAATGTGAAAAAGCAAGCTGTGGGAATGACAGGTAGGCTTTCTTGGAGGATCCACAGGGCTGCAAATAAGGTATCCATGTCCAGGTCTGCTGGGCCACATTATGTAACGTCTTTCTCTGCAGCCAAGAAATCGGTGGACATCAGGGAATGCAAAGGGAGAAAATTCTGCTCTCTCCTTCCACGACTCACAGGGGAAGCAATGCGAGAAGGAGCAAGTCTCAAGAGTCATCGTGCACTTCACTTCACATGTACCTTTCGTACATAGCAATCCACACAGTCCCTGTTCATAGGCATCTTTATTGTGAACAGCAAAACTGAGGATGAGAGACAAAGTCAGTTGTCACTTAGGGGAATAAGAGGTGTGTCTTACAAACTAGAAGGGATCTCACACTGAATGCCTGTATAAACACTTAATATACACTAAATGTAGAAGAACCGAAAAGGGACAAGAGTGCATCATGCAAAAGTGCCAAAATTTCGGTCCATGTTTTGCTGTCTGTCTTTCTGCCTAAGCCCTTGTATACTTCTGAGCAGCTCTAGGATCCCCCTTTCCATTGCCTTCAACAGTACCTTGACCTGCAAGTGTCTGTTACAGGCACTTACTTCTTCTTTGCACTCAATGTGCAGGAGGAATTTATTTGCTGAAGAATCCATCCCAGCTGTAAGTGTGGAAATGCTAGTATGCAATAATTTAACATCTAAATTCTTCAGATCTATAACTTCCCTTTATCTAGGAATAGATAGGAAATCCTTCTACAAAGGAATTATTGCAACATAGTGAGTTAAGTACATTTCAAATGCTACTTATTTATGTATTTTGTTAGTATATGCCACTATTACAGCTCTGCATGTAATAGCCATTCTCATTCCACAGTAACTATGTTCACCCAAAGTAAATTACTGATTAAACTGCAAAAGATTAACTGGATATACATCCTTTATGCACTTAATTTATGAGAACTTGTGTCATGTCCTCTGAGTGGTATTCACATCCTATGAAACACTAACATCATCAGTAAGCATCTGGTGAAATGTTTACAACAGTTCTTGTCCTGCCAGTGCTAAAGCAAGAATTTAATATTACTTTCAATATAGCCAAAAAACCCTGTAGTTTGAAACTGCCTTTCTTGTTCAGAATGGCCAAGACATGGTGAGTTTTATTTTCTTAAAATGTATTGCTTTCACCACATCATTATCTTGTATTATAAAATTAAGCTTCTATCCTTTCTTTTTGTTTTTTTTAAGTCAAACATAATTTCTCTACAGTAGACTTGAGCTCTGAGATCATTAAGCATTGTAATTATTTCACTTCACACCAAAGTATCTGCCACAAATCTTAACAGTCTGACAGAGGAAGAATTCAACAAAGGAAATTTTTTTTCACAATGTAGTGTTTTGACATGAAGTTCGTACTTGTATGAGGAATATGACCTTTGAAAGGTCAGAAGAAACCATAGTTTACAAGCCCTTTCTGTTGTGCAGCTCTCTCTTTCTGCTCTTTCACTAGTCAGATATGGTCCACTTAAACATAACCTGGATA
This sequence comes from Scolopax mira, assembly GCA_004320125.1. Classification (NCBI taxonomy): domain Eukaryota; kingdom Metazoa; phylum Chordata; class Aves; order Charadriiformes; family Scolopacidae; genus Scolopax; species Scolopax mira. The sequence goes on along the minus strand of BJBW01006394.1, from coordinate 44,779 downwards.
TGACAATTTCTAAAGGATCAGAAAAAGAAGAGAAGAGGAAGTATGTTTGGGAAAAGCCAGGAGAATGATGTGGCTGAGATGACCAATTAACTGCTTGGAAGCCAAAACTAATTTCCGTATTAGATAGAGTAATTTTTTTACACAAGCTTACTTAGCTGAAAGGGGCAACACTTTTTAGTTCCCTGAATCCTTTACTGGAAACGGCACAAAACATTTGTTAAGTGTATCTAGAACCTGTTCAAATAGCAGATAGTCAGGGTCCAGCAGGCAATGTGAGCTCAAGAGAAAAGAAAGCAAGGTATTGAATTTACCAGCTCAAAATTAGCAGGTTGTATTGGTGAAATGGTGTATTGGTGTATTGATGAAATGGGACATATTTTACAACTTTTTACAGAGGCATGAATTGTAGCTTCCTTTTCCCTGTCTCCCTTTATTCATACACAGCTAAGTGGCTGATGGCTGCTGGCTGTCTGTAGGAGTGGGTCCTCACTTATGTAAAGCTCAATTGTGCTGACAGGGCAGTTGGTGTGAACTGCACAGGGAGTTTAGTTACTGGTGTAGATAAGATTCTGAAGGATGAAAGTGCTTTGGAAACAAACAGGCTGATCAGACTAGAGTGTCATTAAGGATCTTTTCCTATGTTATTCTTAATATGCCTCATACAACAAGGAGAAAGTATTTTTCTGTAAGAGGACAGCCTTTTACTTTCTCTTGTGTAGCAGTCTCTACAACAGCCCAGGATATTTGTCACTGTCACAGAGTAACTCCTGCCATAATGCTGACTAAGCCTACAGGAATGTGAAGGGAATTGTGTGCTGCCATTGGCTGCAGCCATCTCTCTGTGCCATCCTATAGATGCAGCCAAGCCCTGATTTCCTCTCATTGTTGTAAATCAGGACTAAGTTCGTAGGGTCTACATGGGCAAAAAGGGGATGCAAGTGAAAAAAGGCTAGTGGGGCTGACATAAATTCAGGTTGGAAAAAAAACAAAAAACCGAAACAGAATGTCTCTCACAGTCTTTTATGAAGCTGCTGTAATGACTTTCACTGCTTTCATATTTCCACTATGCAGAATTTTTTTTTTTCTGTGATTTTGAAAGAGTAACAGCCTTTGGGTTTTTATTTCCATTGCTAAAAAGCTTTTTGCCACTCTTTCACAAGGCCAATGATGGCAGAGAGCTGTTGTCACAGTCAGTAGAATGAGAAACAAGGTTGAGGCTGCACTATCCCAACTTCTAACTGTGCTTCCCTGACTCCTCTCTTGTGTCATCTCATCTGTTCCTGCAATTGCAAGAACTGAATGAAAAACTAGTTAAAACCCTCCTTTTGCAGGGGTAATTCTCAGGTGACTCAGGGGATTGGTGGCAGAAGAAATACACTATTAACATCTCTGCTCAGAGAAAGACAGACATTTTAGTTCGACCCTTATTAGACATTAGAGTCCAAACCAAAGAAGTGTTAGGAAGGCTTGAGTGAGGGGACAGGCTTTTACAAGTGGCCAGTCTAGCTGTCAAATGCAGCATCACAGAAAAACATTGTTTATACTGCTGCCCACAATACTGGTCAGATAGCAGGAGCACTTCAGTTCACCATAGGCATTACTGGACCACCTCAACAGGTAGGAGGCACACAAGCCCCATGCCTGGAGGGGTTTCATAGGACTGCCTTCCCAACGGTGGTGACTTTACTTTTCTTCCCATTGCTTATGTCTGTTGACAAAAATTGTTACTGGGCCTTCTGACAGGTGGCTATTCTCAAAAGTGCAAGTATATTTCTGCCTTACCATGGCTTCGTGAAGTGCTTCTACATTCCCACCAGTCTCTTCAAAATGTAATTCCATAAGATTAGCCTCCTTCCAGATTAATTCTCTCATGCATAGAATCATAGATTAGTTTTGGTTGGAACTGACCATTAAAGGTCATTTAGTCCAACATCCCTGCAATGAGCAGGGACATCTTCAACTAGATCAGGTTGCTCAGAGCCCTGTCCAACCTCACCTTGAAAGTTTCCAGGGATAGGGCCTCTATCACTTCTCTGATCAAGCTGTTCCAATATATCACCACCCTCAGCATAAAAAAAATTAAAATTTCTTCCTAATATTTAGTCTAAATCTTCCTTCTTTCACTTTAAAGCCATTGTCCCGTGTTCTATTGCTACAGGCCCTGCTCAAAAGTTCATCCCCATCTTTCTTATAAGCCCACTTTAAGTACTGAAAGGCCACAGTAAGGTCTCCCCCAAGCCTTCTCTTCTCCAGAATGAACAAGCCCAGTTCTCTTAGCCTCAAAACAGAGGTGCTCCAGCCCTCTGATAATTTTTGTGGCCTTCCTCTGGGCCCACTCCAACAGGTCCATGTCTTTCCTGTGCTGAGAACTCCAGAGGTAGACACAGAATGCCAGGTGGGCTCTCACCAGAGTGGAACAGAGGGGCAGAATCACCTTCCTCAGCCTGATGGCCATACTTCATTTGATGCAGCCCACTTGGTTGACAAGTTGTCATCTCATGTCTACTTTTTGATCCACCAGTACCAGTGTCTCTCTCAGCAACCCCTTATTCCCCCGGCTGTGTTGATACCAAAGGTTGCCCTGATTCAGGTATAGGACATTGTATTTGGCATTGTTGAACATCATGGGATCCACATAGGCCCACAATTTGAACTTGCCCAGGACCCTTTGCGTGGAGTCCCTTTTCTTCAGTATGTCAACCACACCACTCGGCTTGGTGTTGTCCACAGATTTGTTGAGGGTGTACTCAATTACACTGTCTGTGTCAATGACAAAGAAACTAAACCCTACTGACCCCAAGGGGACCCCTGAGGGCACACCATTTGTTACTGATCTCCATCTGGACATTGAGTCGGTGACCATTACCCTCTGGATGTGACCACCCAAAAAATTACTCATCCTTCCTCCTCCAAACAATCCACCCATAAAATCTGTATGTCTTCAATTTAGAGAGAAGGATGTTGTGTGGGACCATCTTACAGAAGTCCACGTGGGCTTTAGATCAAGACTGGGTTTAGGGCACTCAGGAAGCATTTCTTCCTAATTCAAGTGTGAGAAAAGCTTCCCTATATTCAAGGGTCTTCAAGGATTGGCTGGGAAATTAGATCTAGGCTTTAGATCTGACAGGGCAGACTTACTATTTTTTGAGAGAAGTGATGTAGGCAGCGGACTACAATCCAGGCTATAGCTGCAGGAACAAGCTGCCGCAGATAGTACAGCATACAGCTTTACAGAATGTCAAGTACTCCATTTTAAATTCTGTCACCCTGAAACCAGCATAAGGCAGCTCCCTCCTTATGGAATTCCTTCTTGATTAGAATAAGAGGAGAAGTCAGCTTTGACAGGTCTAAAGATCCCATCTTTACCCTACTGATATGAGGTAATGGGTCAAGACCCAAGACGTTTTCTATCCTCTTTGCAATGAATGCACAATGTTTTTTGTTTTGCTTGAGGAAATATACCTCACTTCTCTACTTGCTAATCCCCATCTATACTTGCTAATCTATATTTGGGTTCGTTTCTCTCTCCAATACAGAAGGTTACCAGCATGTTCCTGCCCAGCAGGCATCAGTTTGCATCTGTTCTTAAATTCCGAGCACATAACTGTGCCCTCAATTTTCATTCCTTGGAAACCTGAATGTACCATGACTAAAATAGACTGCAAACAGATGCTTGTTGATAAAGAGGTCCCACTTGCTTGTATTAATTGTAATTCATGCTATGAGGATTTTGTCACTGTCTGATAGTTAATCTTTGTACAGGCTAAATGAATCTGCTGGGCTTACGGCTTTGCATAGCCATGATAGGCCTGTGGTTTTGATTTGAGTAAGTTTTGGATTCAAAGCTTGCTGAGCAGCCAAGAACTGCCCAGCCATGGGAATTGACAGCAAAATACACACCCTGGTACACCCTCAGCAGACCTCAAGAGGAAGATACTTTTTGCTTTCCTGACTGCTCTGTTAAACCCTTGAATCCCCTATTGAGAGTAGAAGTGAGACACAGGCAAAATAAAAGCTGGCCAGGCATGTGTTTATAACAAACACAATTGGTTTTTTCAGTACAGTAATTCTGGATGGAGTTGGATTTTCAGACGACATTTATTATCACTCTTAGATTTTGTTTTTGTAAAGCCAGTGTTTCTGTGAAAATGAACAGAAATGGCAACATGATAGAGGAAAGAAGGGAAAAAAATCTAAACAGAGTGGTAAAGGCAGTGGTACCTGGGGTTTTACTTCAGGCATTCACATGTTACTGAAAATGGAAAGTGTGGGAGGCAAGGAGCCAGCAAGAAACAACAGTATATTGAATGATAATTTTAACTCTTGGGTGTCTTGAGCTTTGCATGTTTGGGTCAGACATCAGTGATTTCAGGGCATGTAGGGCTGTATTCAAATGTGTTTTCGTTACATCTCTAGTAAAAGTCATTCTGAGCGTGGTGAGAACATATAAATGATGTGCTTACACAGTCTATCTCTGTCTTTCCTCATAAACTGAGCTTATGATACATATCCCTGTACCACATGAAATACCATGCACATGTGGTGCTCGGTGGCAAGTAATTTTGACTACGTCTAAATAATGGGATGATTATATATCATGGATGATATTCCTTGTCTACACTTCCTAGCTGGAAAGTAAAAAGCATCCAACTTCTTTTGCAAGATAAAGCTGTGAACTTTTAAAAAAAGAATTTTGACTTTGCAAAAGGATCATTTAAGAGACCTTTAATTTATATAAAAACTTTAATAATAACCTATTATTTATTTAGCTGGATAACTTGGCTGAATTTTGTTGTATAGGCACTAGCACAGTATCTGCAGTTGGCCTAGATGACCACTGTAGATGCCTTCCAACTGAAATTCTATTCTATTCCATTCCATTCCATTCTATTCTATTCTATTCTATTCTATTCTATTGTTATACAACTAATAGCTATACCTTCGAATGTATCAGTGTAATTCCCTTTCTAAAAATTCTAAATTCAAATTGCAAATACCTGGTATATGTGATGTGTTTATCAAAAATCAAAACCAAAAATTTCCAAATAGGAGTTGAAAAAGACTTTTTTAAAAATCTCTTATCTTTTCTTGATTTAAAGTTACTATTTCTCAGCATCTTCACAGGTCCTATAAATTACCTTTCGATCAGAAGGGAATTAGGGGCTGAGTTTCATAGTCAACAGGACAGGCGAACTCTCAGCATAAAGCAATTACTTTCATCCCAGAAAGTCTTGAAGTTACGTTTTCCATGGTCATTTTCAGAAATCTTTGCACACCCAAAAAAAAGATTAGAAGACATCAGTTTTGATGGAAAACCTAACAGTAAGGACGTTCTCCTATGGTAGTTCTTGAGGCCAGCCTCCAGTTGGTTATAGTCTCTCTGTTCACTTCAGTCCCACACCTGACTGGCTGGACTATCCAGAATGTAATAGCCTGAGATATACTTATGAGCCATTACATTTTGCAGACTGCTTTAGGAGCTCAGTCTTTTATTCCTGCTCTCACACCCACCTGGCAGCATGTATGGTTTATCATGGAGTTCCTTTTCCAAGACCATGATACCAGTTGCCAATTGCTGCAAAGGCTTACCTGCACAACAATCAGTTGCTGTTGCACAGTTGTGATTTTTTTTGTCAAATGGCCCACTCTGGTGTTTTGTTGTTTACACAAGAAGTCCCCGGAAACTTCAGACTGAGATCTGCAAGGCAGGCCTCTTAGCATAAGACACGGATACATAGTTGGAACCAGCCTGTGAAAATAAGCATCTGTTCAAGAAAAAATTACATAATACCAAAAAGACCTTACCCAGGTCTGTTTATCCTTATCCTAGTGTCAAACTATCCTCCCAGCCTCATGTAAAAGGAGGTGGGATTTTCTCATAGGGTGTTTTCCCAGGGTCCAAAAAATATGCAATGAAAGTGCAGTCTTGCAATAAGTCTTACAACAACATGCTTAAAGGCTGTAGTTCTACAAGTCGAGCATGATGTATAATTCACCTTAATGGAGAGAAGTTGTTTAATAGCATTGGTGATAAACAACTGTTCTGAACTTTGGTGCTAGGTCATGTTAGCTTTGATTGTAAATATGTGCTTCTGGATGTGGTATTTTATTACCCTGGACCTTGTACTTATTAGAGAGAGTAAATATATCTCTGTTAATCATCTCAGCCCTTAAAAATTGCTACTCAGTGTTGGATTCTGACAAAAGGAGAATTTTGGTGTCAAAACTTTTGTATTTATTAACTCAGTTAATTCTGATCAGTACCATGGTTTTATCTAAGTGTTAAGAAGTGTGTCCATTTTGAAACTCCATATCTTTCTATTAACAGGTGCTGCAAGTTGTTCAGAGTATTACAAAATTGGCTGTTAAGAGCAGTTTCCAAGAGCATGATCAGGTGATAGCTGCTGGGTGTGAATACACTGCTGTCGCTGCCACTGATATGTGGTTGCTGATGACTCACGCACTGCTAGTTCACTACAAACTGCCAGTGTAGTGGCAAACAGCTGCTTAAGGTGTGCTGATCAAATTGCGGATGCTAGCCTGGTCATGCTCAGATACACCCCTCTTCTTCTGTTTGTTCACAAAATTCCATTTTGAACCTTTAGGGTGCATGTCACAAATGCCATGCTGCAGACTGCATGGAGCCAGAGGAGATTCCTGCCACGAGGGCAATAGAAAGTTTCAGCAGCTCCCTTTCTATGATCCCCCAAACTTCTTGCATTGAGAAGGCATCCCCAGAGAGAATGACAAGAAAGTCTGAGGCAGGTCTGTAACAAAAATAAGGACTGCCACAAAAGGAGACCAAGATTCCACAACAGCCTGTAGTCAGGAGAATAAGTTACAATAATTTCACTCCCTTTGCAGTGTCTTCTTCTGGCAATTGACACAGGACCAGCAGAAACAGGTGTTGTACCCTATGGTCTCAGGTGGAAAAAATCCTCTGTGTTAATGACTTGATACTAATTAGCACAGGTGCCAATACGTGGCTCACTAATAACTGTGATTCCTGATGATGCCACTCTCTTTGGTATCACAAGCTGGATGGTACTGCTGGCAGCCCTCTGTGGCAAGGAGCACACAAGCTGGCCACAGCTGCAACTGAGAAATGGAGGCTGTAGGGAATCAACTACTCTCAAAGGACTTTGAAGTGCTTTTCAGACCCCACTTCTGGCTTCTTTGCCAGAACAGGAACCATTTGGACATTTGTAGTATATATTTATTTGTGTGCGTATAGGGAACCATACTGTATATCTTTAGCAATTGTGTGCATTTTTATACTTAAGCATATGTGCTTCACTCTTTGAAAAACATAAATTTCACAAAAAAAATCAATCAGAGCAAGCCAGCTGCAGCATTCTTGCATACCAGAGAATTTGGGTGTGAATCAGTTTTGTGATGCATAGTTAAATCTCATCCATCAAAACATAAGGGTTATGCATTTTCCTGTGCAGTAGAACCAGGTCTCTAAAAGCAAGGAAAAGTTTCCCACCTCCTGAGATTCAGCTGCCCAAAAGGCCTTACTGATATTTTGGCAGAAATAATTAAAAGTTCTGATTACATATATCAGAACATTCATATCATACACACACAGGTTTTATGTTTGAGAGCGAGCAAGCGTACAAATACAGAAAGAGATTCAGTAACTTGCCCAGCCATGCTGGGGTCTGTGGTGAGAGCCAATATTCTTAAGATGAGGTTCTTCTCACAAGGCTGCCTTTACGTTCTACAAAAATCAACCCTCTTTTCTTCGTCTCTCTTCCCTGGCCACATCATATGTGCAATAGCATTCGCTAAAGTGGATCTTTCAAGATCAAATTCTGTCTCTACTGGTTCTCATAAAAGCTTCACTAGTTCAGGCATGCATAACTAATACATCATTATATGGTAGAAAATGCTGCAGCCTGACGTAAAGAAGGATATGTTTGTTGACAGAGTTCTTTAAAAAAAAAATCATTAACAAGTATTAGTATTGTGCCATCATGCCCATTTGGACGTGTATTTGAAAACATAATCTTTGCTTTTTTTTTTATTCTGGTTTACTTTCCATACCAGGAGGAATGTGAACAACTAAACCTACAGCCCCTCACATTTAAAACATCAAGCTCTGGGCACATTTGAGTGTCCAGCTGCAATAAATCTGACTCAAATGTCTGTGAAAGCCAGTATTTCACATTCACAGAAGACTCGGCAAATTCTATTCAGGTTTGAAATAAAGAATTAAATAAGATATTTGCCTTTGAGCAGACTGGAGTGGGTATTCACTAACAGGCATCTTGCTGGACAAATTTTTCCCAGGTGTGTAAAGCTCATAGTATCCCATAGGTAATCCTATTGCAGGCATAGGTAAGTAATTAAGGGTAGCTGTATAGCATGGATGATGGGGGTGGGTTCTGCAGTGAACTTTCAGTTGAGGGCCATGCTGAGCTCAGATGAATGTAAGAGTTTTGCAAACTAAGGCTGAGAAAATAACTTAATAAGCTCCCATCAAGGAGCACAATCTCTTCCCTCTTAAGGTGGGCACTTTTTGGGAACATTGTTACATGGATGGAGATACAAAAGAGAGGCTAAAAAAAGATATAATTGATGGAAACTGAGAAGCAAAGAGAGGGAGTTCATTCAGTCAGCAATTATTGTAGGCATTACCTGTAAATGCTGTAATTCTTAAAAAATGTCAGCGTTCATGTGCAAATCAAACAGATCAGGTCTGTGCATGTGATAGTGCAGTCAGCAAAAGCCTGGGCCTGTGTCGCTAGGACAGAAGGGTTTGAGATTTTGCTGAGCCAGCTCCTGGCAGTTTTCACAGTTAATTCATTTATAGCTGTAATTTAGAATTTATAAAACTCATTGCTCATGTAATTTAATATAAGTCTTACCCAATGTCAACCAAGATAGGCTTATGACAGCATGAGATATTTTGAAAGTCAATAGGAGAAAAATATCTGCCTTGTATCAAATTTGCAGGGTTTTGAATGTGTGTCGTTTTTGATGAGAGAGAAAATGGTCTATGGAACTTGCAAAAAAAAAATAACAGCAACAGCTGAAACAGAAGCTATCATGTCTTTTGCGGGGGGGAAATGAAGAAAGAAGTTACTAGATTTTGGAGAAAAAACATCTCCTTTCAATATAAATAGAAATCTACAGCAATAAAAAAGGAAAAAATTCTTCACAGAAAGAGTGGCCAGACACTGGAATAGGGCTGCCCAGGGAGGTGATTGAGTCACCATCCTTGGATGTGCTTAAGAGTCGTCTAAATGTAATGTTGGGGGTATAGTGCAGGGAAGAACTTTGTAGAGTGTGTTGATGGTTGGACTCAATGATTCCAAGGGTCTTTTCCAACCTGAATGATTCTATGATTCTATAACAAGCCTCTTGTTATAGAAGGGGACTTCTATAGGGCTGTAGTGATGAATTAACCCCCTTATTACAAGCAAGGGGTTAGGTTCATCTGGTGTGTCTTGTGTCAAATTTATACAGTCTGAGTGCACTGTAGGCTAGCAGAGTTAGCTGAAACACCTTGAGTCAAGTAGGATCAGACAGAGCTGTAGCTCAACCATTCTTTTAATTCATTAGCCACTTCAACCAATTAAATATCTTGGAACTTATTTCAAGCTAATTTATTGCTAGGCTTAGATTCCAGGCTTTTGGTCCTGTTAGAGACTCAGATCCCCTAGGAAGGGACAGCAGGAAGTGTCTCATCCAACCTCCTGCTTAGAGGTGGTCACCACTAGATGAGACTCAGTCTCCTGAAGAATGCAGTCATGGTTTTGAAGCATGCAATATCTGGATTTAAAATTCTGTGGGACTTTGCAGTCATGCACCCCAGAAAATATAAACTACTGCAGGAAAATGTAAACTGAGGAATGACAAGGAACATCGGGACTTGTGGAACAGCTTTGATGTGTGCAACAACTGAACGGGCAAGCACTCTTCAGCCAAGCACACCCCCAGAGCCATTACTGCATGACACCTCATACAATGAACTGTCGAGTCCCTTTATCATGTGTTTGCAATAGCAGTATTAGTATCCAAAGTCATCCCATCCAAACTTTGAACTGATTAACCACCACTTGACCTGCAGAGCTTGGAGACAATCAGAAGAAGACAAAACCAGCTCTTCTCAGTAGGGTAATATTTTTCACAAAGCAGTCATTCTATTTGTAAACTTTCAATTTGAATCCTCAAATGAGAGCTCACTAAACACCTTCAAAGAAGCCAAGAAAATAAAGTCTTTTACTGTCAAAGTCATAAACTCTGAACAGATATTTTTGTATTGCACATTACTATTTTTCTTTACTATTGGGCATAATCCTCCTATTGCTAAAGTCATTTCTCTACCCAATGAGTACCAAGTACTTTTTTTTTTCTTTGATGGTCTGGCTAATTAGTGTATCTAGTAAAAATCCAGAGAAACAATCTCAGCTTTTAAAGAACCTGTTTTCAAGTATAAACCTTTCAAGTTTTATACTTGAAAAAGGCTCATGTGCCAAAAACATGTCTATTTTTCCCAGCAATTTTTTTTTGGTCCAGTAGAAGACAAACTCCTTGCACATACCTCGCTTTGATTGTATCATGAGCTCATTACTACAAGATGTTCAGAAAAAGATGAATATATAGAGGACAGGACTATCACTGACTTCAAAATGGCAGCTCGAGGACATAACAGAAATTAATGACTCTGTACTTGCCTTTTCGTCAATATATTATCTTGAATTAACTGTTAACGAGAGAATCCTAGGCTAGATGAATCTTTGGTCAGAGATAGGGCAAATTTTACCTGTCAAACATCTGTCACTTGGATAATTTTTTCAAATCACTGTTTAATTATATCATGGTTAATTAAAAAAAAAAATATAGCTAGAGCTATGTTTCACTTTTACAAACAGGGGAAAGTAAATCTATGGGATACTACAGTTTAGTATCTGAAAATGGAGAGCAAAAGTCCCTATGTAAACATGCATTTGCCACAGACTTTCTTATAGAGAAAAAAATAAATCAGCACTGAGAAAATAAATAACTAGACTCTTGAGTCTGGTCAGAGCAGATGTCCAAATGAATGTTCCACAAGCACTGTTTGGCAGCATAAACCAATTTTTGATTAACTTTTATTTTATGTGGGCAACATGAGTAAAATCCAAAGTATATACTGCCAAAGTATTGCAATATCTTCCTATTAGTCATATTAATGCATTCCTGTTGTTCACTATTCTACATTTGACTGCTAAAAGCAGTGTTTTCTATTCATATTCATATTTCTGCTGGACCACAGAGAAGGAATAAAGCAGAGTTTTACATCTTTGACCGAGAAGAAGAAGTGCGCACTTTCTTCATCCGTGTTAAACTACAAGTATTTCGTACCTGCTTCTGCAGAGCCTTGCTTTTGATGCAGTCATTTACAACAGCACAAATCTTGGATTTAACCATCTTCTTAAGTTTTGTTCTTTTTCCAGTTTCAATAAGTATGTGCAGTGCAGAGGAGGTTTAGGTCCTTTTTGTTAATTTAGAAGCAGGCACATAAATCCGCTATTTGCCTTTTTTCTGTCAGCCCGATGACTCCTTTCTCTAGGTGCCAACTGTGAGTGACAGAGTTAAGAGCCACCTGACAGAAAGACACAGAAATTGTAAAATCTAATACAGTCAATACAATCAAAAGCTGTTTCAAGGGAGCAGGTAGTCACTTTTATCAATCATATCATCAGAGATTATAATTACAAATAACAAGATACAAGGGAGACTTTTGGTGGAGTAACTAAAAGGATTTGCGTTTGTACCAAATTCTTTTTTCAGGCAAGTCAGTTTTGTAAACAGAGAGAAAATTTGGCCCTTCATATATTATAAAGATTAGCTTGTTTTGACTGCAATTTGGACTGCTTATTTTGGCAATAATATAATTACCAAAATCACAACTGACTTTTGCTCTAGTTTTTTTAAGGGTTTGTGTGATTTTTTAAAATAGTGTCATCATTCTCATATTGCTGAATTTTAATGGTGTGTCACTTCCAAAAAAATTTATTTTCACACTTTTAGTGTGATAGTTGATATGCATTTTCTTCATTTCACACTGCCATTTTTAGAGCACTTTTGACAAGCAAGATAATTTTACTGGAAGTACAATGGAAACCTTTCTACTTATTTCTCTTTTGAAAGTGCAGTTGGGCATGTGCAGCAAATTGGCTTTCCCACTTGCGAAATAATTGATTTTCCTCTACAGTAGTTCAAGGTGCTTTTTCCAGCTAGACATAAAGAATATCTTGCAAATGTTTGGATTCCTTTTCAGCCTTTGGCTCTTAATCATTGTGGTTTTATGTCCTGATAATTTTAAAATATAATTATAACATCTAATAAGAGACCAAAACACACAGAATAATTGAGTCACAATTATGTGTAAATTGTAAAGTAAAAGTAAATATGTAAGCACACAAAAATTTTGGCATGTTCTTTGATTGGTACATAGAAAACCTGAGAGCATCATGAATTTTCTGACTTCAGAATTAGTATACAGAAAAACACATTTTCATTGAAATCTAGTTCTTTCTCAACAATATCTTTCCATCTTTTTTTTTTCTTAATTTCCTTTCAATAAAACAGTCAAGCATTTTTTCCAAATTATATGCTTGTAGTGATTTTTTTATACGTGATTTTATCCAAGTGTGTGAATGTGAGTGACAATTTCTATAAGAAAAATGTTGCAGACAATTAGATTTCAGATTGACATTAGAATTGACATGGCAAAAAGTGAAATATTCATGTTAATATTTTTAAATTGCTGATGTGAAACTTTAAAGTACTTTCACTTTCCACCCAAATGCCAAATAAAATGTAAGTATTTCATCAAAATATAAGTAGGTGTAGAAAATCAGAACATTACCAGCTTTGCCAATGCATTTAAGCACCGCTGTAAAATAGTGCAAAAAATTGCAAGGTGTTTGAATGTATGCATTTGGAAAACATTCATTTCCGACTCTCTGCCTGAGTCTAGCTTTAACTACCATGCCACTCGTACAAATACCTCTGTTTCCTGGGAGAAGATAGAGAATACCACGTGTGTGCATGAGTGTGGGTCCATGCACGTGCATGTGTGCATGGGTGTTTGTCTGCCTATCTAAAGTGATACTGTCCAGGTGCAAAGCATAGACAGCCAGAAGGCTCTCCCTTGGCAACTAATGTGGATGTAGGTGATGGCTCAGGTGGCAGCAGTAGGCTGTCTCCAAACCGTCTACATTAAATTGTGTTAAATATGTCCTTGGCCTCCTACCTATAGGCAAGTTTCAGCTAAAGGTTGCCCTCAGGTTAGGTAAGGTTTGCTTCATATCTATGTGGCTGGTGGAAAGGTAGTCATGTCTGTGAAACTCTCTCCTCTGAAGAGGAATTAATGTTCAGCTGCACATCAGCTAGGCAACTCTGCTAGAAGACTAATCTTTCAATATCTGCAGCTGTAGCCAGATGTGGGGATAGTCTGACTGATACCTGCTGTTCTGCTTCTGAACAGCAGCCACTGGCCTGGTTTCTTTAATGGCTAACCTCATTGTGTCAATATGCCTGTGAGTGCAGCCCTCCACTTCTGAGCTGACAGTTTCCCACCTCAGTGTGCTACTTGGTCTTAGTTGAGGGCAGTGAATTTTGATGGTGTAGGGTGCTTGAAGAGCACTTTTGTGGATTTCCAGGCCAGGTCAAACAGTCGGATCTCTAAGGTAAACCTCCTGCAATAAAAATATTAACAATCAATAAAGCTTTGCTTTAGTATTTCTGCTGTTAGTCAACCACGCTGTAGATGCACCAGAGCAGTTTGTAGTGACTAAGAATGGCTTAAGAAAGCTTGGGTTCCTGCTTGGTAATGTGGATGTGTCTTAGCAGGCCTCACCCCAAGCAACCTTCTCCTTTCCTCTGTGTGTGATCATTTCTATGCTATTATTGTGCTAAATGACCAGCCTTAGTGGCCTTGATAACATTATGACTTTTTTCTCAAAGAATGGCAGCAGGAAGAACCAATCCTTTGCCCAGCATGGCTAAAACAAAGCAGAGCAGAAAGTGTCATGGCTATGTGTCGCTCTGCATTACTAAGAGAGGCATTGCACTTTTGACTCCAGTGACAGACCATGAACACATGGACCACAGCGCACTGCAAACAAACAGCAGTGTCCTGGTGATCTCAGTTGGCCTCTTTGCAGGCCTGGTAAAAGCACTAAGTAAATGCTGCTGTCAGAGAGCTCCTAAAACACTGAGCAGACCTTGGGAGTGTTTTTTAGGTGATGAACCATCTGAGTTTAAGCAAAGAACCTCCATTTGAGTAGGTAAGCATGAGACCCTGCCTTCTTGGTGTGGCACACCTGAGTCAGTGCACTAAGTTCAATTTGCCTTCTTGTAGAAACCTGTGCCAATTCAAACTGTGTAACAAAATTGTTCTGATCTTGTGGTTGATTGCAGTGGATGCAGGACAACTGGGCAATCAGTGCTTATGTTTCCTCCCATGGAGATATTCTATGTGTGATACTCACATACTACAGGGTGTTTCATATCAAGATGTAGGCAGAAAAGTAAAGACCAACAGTTCCCCAAACTAATTAAAGAATCAGTGGGTGGCAATGTTGATTCAAAAACAAGGTAGTGAATTAGAGACACTTGAAATAGCAACATTCCAATTTCAGTTGAATATTTCACAGGAAAAATGCAATTGGTAACCTCTCAGCATTTATGCTGCTGTAGGCAGAACAACTTAGGGTCTTGTTGCTGCTTCAGGAAGGATGTTTTGCAGGGAGTAAAAGCCTAAGAATAGCCACAGCAGTTCTCTTATAGAGGACAATTTGGCCAATTGATTATAATGAGAAGGAAAGGGTTCCTGTGAAAGTTGTTCAAGGCACTTGTAAATTAATAATTTTCACCTTTTCCTCATATTAGTTGTGCCTATGTAAAGTCAATGGATATTGCCTTTGAATGCACTACAAGACAGAGAATATAATGTGATTTCTTACTCTTCTTTCTGCCTCCCTACATACATAAATGTGTGATTATGCATATCTCAATGTGTGCATCTGTGCTGGCAAGCTTTAGAGATACTGTTATTTGTTAGAACTGCAGTGACTATCAGAGCATTCACAAATTTGTTTTCACTTTAGGTGTGAGACAGTATGTAGCAATATGTTATCAAGCTAGCACGCACAGTTTGCCCTTTGGAAAAAAGAGTGCTCGATGGTCCTGAATTAGTCATGGAAAGTATTTTTAGTAACACATATATCATTCCTTCATGTTCTGCATCAAGAAACTCTTCTGTGAAAGCAGACTTTCTTTTCAGTTTGTGGATTTGAATGTGCATCTACAGAAATACTTTTTTCAAGAATCATAGAACCATAGAATGAAGAAAGGAATAAATATTTTGGGTTAGGGTTTTGGAAGATGGCACCCCATGCTGTAATGACAGCAACATCTGCAAAATTTGGTACCACCACCATACAATGGAGGTACCTAAACAAGAAAAGATGCAAGTTTTATTTTATGCGCATTTTCTGTATTTTTGCAGGTGTAGTCTGCACTTGCACAAAAAACAAAAACAAAACCAAAACCACAACAACAAAAAACATGACTGACAGTATGCTTAAAATGAGTGCAATGGAGTAAAAATTCTTTTCCAGTTCTCTCCAGAAAAAAAGGAAGTGTCCAGTAGCCAAGGGGGAAAAACATCCAACAGGTAAATTTTTTGCAGACATTAAACCCAGCCAAAATCTTTATAAATAAGAGAAGCTCTGAAACAACACGAGTTCATCTTTGGTTTGACATGCAAATAGATTTCCTTAGCTCAAACATGTAAAAAGCCTCAATGAGTTTAATATTCTGCAATTTATTTGTTAATGGTAAGTGCAAGATGAGCTGTGAGCCTGCTTGCAACATCCAGCTATGCCCTGGTACTAGTTTCCCTGAGTTTGCCTCTGTGTCTTTGTATTGAACGGACACAGGCAGGTCATTTCACCACCCACACCTCTGTTTTTTCTGCTCTTTTCTCTTGAAATACCATTGAATAACACATCACCTAGACATCTGAGGCCACCAAAAAGTGAGGGTTTAGGAACAGTGGACACCAGTAAGCTAATTATTTTGAGGAACTAATCAGGTCCTCTGACTTGGCTGCTTGTAAGAGCATGGGACCAAACCTCCTGTTCCACATCTCACATTATCACATGTTTTCTGTTTAAATTATATATACTTTGGGAGGTATCTGTACCTGAGAGACATTTGTTATTTACATTCTTACAGATGTATTTTAACAAGATGTATTTTAACTATCACCACATAGACTGGTAGGGGCAGAAGTATTTCAGTGAGCTCAGCTGAAGAGACACCCCAAATAGAATCGTTCTCTGAAAACAAGGCACTTGGGACTGCTCAGGGTGCCTACATGTGCTTGGGAGTTGTTTGGGGCTTTACCGTGTTTGAACACAAGATTTTTGGCAGTAGTGGCATGCCGCTGTGTTACTCCCACTCGGAAGGGGCTTTGAGACAATAGTCCTTCTCTGTGTGTCAGGTACCTGATTTGGGAAAGTGGCTCTCTAATTCCCTGGGGCTAATGCTAAAAAGAAATTCAGGTGTCACGAAGCAGAAGATCATATTCTTGCTCCTGCCCATTCCTTGCTCACATGGGCGTGTGGTGCTTTTGCTATCTCAGTCCAGGGGGTCCAAAGGGTGAGTCAGGGCACTTTCTAGTCCTCTGTGTACCCCTGTACACTCAGGGCACTGGGAAGTATATGCGAACAGCACAGGCTGTTGCTCCCACTCCCTGGTAGGAAGGATGAACAGGAGTTGCCTGAAAAATTAGCGTTGGCCAGGCTTTTATTTGTTCTTTGGTGAAGTGCAACTATACTGGGAATTTATGCCTCTTAACATGAAAGGAATAGCTGTATCTTATCAGACACATCATGTATGAAGGGTGCAAAGCTGATCCCTTGGCTTACAAAGTAACTGCAGGAGAAAAGGACTGCTTTTTCTCCTTGTTCCCCTGGCAACGCTCACTCTTGTATTCCGCACTGGTCCAGCAGCCTAGAGAGCATAATTGGATGAGGGAGGTGGTGGTGAGGATGGGTAGGGGACAGCACATCATGTAATTAATTCTGAGCATGGCTTGCTAGGGATGGCACATTTTCAATCTCCGCTGTAACACCTTTGTCCCCAGCCAAGGGAGCTTTTAAAAAGCGAAGGGGCTTGGGCAGGGGGGGCAGGGATTAGCTAGGTTTCCAAAGAGAGAGCTGTGATTTCCAAAAATAACCCTCCCACTGATTGAGCTACAGATGTACCACTATTTATCATCAGACCAGGCAATCTGCTCGTGTTTCCCTGGAAACTTCTTATCTTCTCCCCTCCCTGTCTCCTCCCTCCTCCTCTTTTGCCGTCCTTTGCTATCAGAGTGGGCGAGTGCCCTCCCATGCACAAACCATGGAAGTGAAAAGAAAGTGGTTCCTAGTGACGTCATTGACACTTTCTCACCCAGGGAATCCCTAAGAAGAAAGAAATCCTCTTGAGCACCAGACAAGTAGGAAATCTAGATCCATAAAAAATAGCAGGAATAAAAGGAACTGCCACAGTCCACAAAGCAAGTTCTTCATTATTATTTCATTTTACAGATACCACTCCCTTCTGCAGATTTTGCTTTGGGAAAAAAAAAAAAAGAATTGAACTGATGTATGTAAATGCTTGCTGAGAGGCAATGCCTCTCTGTAGCTGATTGCTTTCATTTTTCATTAGCTGCTTCAGAAATATGGAACAAATGAAGCAAAAAAATGCAGGGATTTTTTAGGTCCTCCACACTCCAGGTAAGCTGCCAAGGACCAAAAGCCAATCATACAAGTGATCTTAATGCAGAGGTTTGCTCCAAGATTAGATTTTCTTTCCAATCCAAATAATTGACAGAAGCACATTGACATGTTTGTACTTGCCTTTCACTTAGATGTGTATTTTTGTAATGCTGAAGTGCCTACAAGCTGTGGCCCCATGGTGCTATATGGAAAGGAAAAATGTAAAAAGAATACTTGTTCTGCTCAAGACCCTGTTTGGACATGAGAGATACTAATTTTGTATTTATTGATTACATCTTAAGAGAAAAAACAAACCTTAAGAGAAAGACAACAAATGTTCCCAGAATGTCTTCTCATTATTCTGGATCCAATGCAAGGATGAGGAGAAATCCCAGAATATTGCTAGCTACCAGCTGGTTCTGCCAAAATTACACCTTACTCACTGAAGAAGAAATGGGTTAGTTGTTGACTTGTCTTGTATACAGGCCCTTTTAACAATCTTTCAAGATAATTAGAGATTATTTTTTTCAGACTGATGCAAAAAATGTCAATTTGCCTGTCTCTCTCCCATATTAACTCAGAAAAACAGAAGAATCCATCTTAAAGTGTGTACTAATATTTACCGTAACAAAGATTTGAAGGCTGGATTACATTTTACTTAGAATTTTAAAGGTGAATGGAATGATACTCTGATCTACAGATATCATTTATTTTAAGATTAATGTCTTAATTTGGTCCTAATTGTATTTTTTCATTTAAATAATAGGAGACATTTGATTTACCCATTAAAGCCCTTTATTCTAGCCATTTTTTCAGATTTTGGCCCTTATCAACAAGCACCTCAAATTGCAATTCCATAAAAACAAAATATAGCATCTGCAGAGATAAACTTAATTTCTTTGTTACTTGGAATAGATCTTAATAGAATTTTTGATCCTGCTCAAAATACAATCCAGAAATAGATTTACTCCTATTAGATTAATTTGGAATTCTTGCACTCTTTTTCTTTCTATTTTAACTCCTCAAAACCAGTATATTGATTTACCGATGTATTTTATTCATTCGCCCTTATTTTAGGTAATTACCAGTGAAAATTCAGATAACCATATTCTTCAGTTTTATTATTTTGGAAATGTCTAACAATGAAATCCTGTCCTCAGTATAAAAAAAATACTTGATGATGACTTTGTTGCAAATCTTAAATATGAAACTATTTCTCTTGTGGTGCCTAAGAGTATGTCCTAAATAAACTAGCATTTTTCTTTCTCTCTCTCTTTTTTTTTTTTTTTTAAATCAGTCATCAAATTACTGATATGTTATTGGTCTAGTTTAAGAATTACAATATGCATACCTGGGAAGATCAAAACTGACTATGCATTGCTCACGTTCTGTGTATTTTATGTTCCCCAAAGGATGTCAGCACGTTTTTGTGGGTTTTGTTTTCATTTATATTATCTGCATGTTTGCTTTTTAACTAAGAAAGCTCAACAACTCAACACACAGCAAATTACAGATGTAATTAATGACTCGATGCTTGCTAGTTATGTGCTAGAAATGTGCATTCAGGCTCAGAAGTTATCTTCCCTACAGCCATGATCATGTCATGTTTTTTCTTTGAAGAAGACTTCAGGTCCTGTTTATTTTTGTTCCAGAATAGTAATTTAGCTTTCCATCTATATGTCATGTTTGATACTGATTTTTTATATAATCCTTAATAATGTTGTATTTTAATCACTGTGGAAACTATAATCATGGTTTTAGCACTGCATAATGGACAATGTAGGGGTGCTCATAAAAAGCTCAGCTGATACAGTAACACTTGAATGTTAGCCATTAGCAAATTTCAGACTATTAAGTGGGTTGTATAAATTGTGATACTGTACCATGGGTCCTCCAGGAATAACAAGCCTATCAGTTATTACCAGTAAGCAGTGGGAAGTGTATGAGCCACGCAAAGACAATATTGGCAACATAATGCTCGCTGGTAGTCTGCAGAGTTGGACTCATCCACTCAACTGAGCTCTGGATTATTTGAAAGAACAAAATCAATGTGTTCTTGAAAAGAAATACAGGATGATTTGCTAAATAAGTTATCAAGGCAGGTGGTACAGGCAATACCACTTCTTTAACCACTGTTCCTATTTGAAAAAAAACCAACACAAAAACCGCAAACAAACTTATGGCCTTCAGAATATCTTCATTCAGTTTAGCAAGATGTGCCAAAATCCAAACTAACAAAGGGTAAGACATTAATTATTGCTCTTACTGTAATTTAATTTGTTCATCCTTCCAGCTGGGAATGTTTTTAATTAGCAATGTTTGGTGCACAGTTGCTGCATAAATTCAAGCTTGCATGATGCCCAGATTTCTATTAAGTGAAAGAAACATTTGTTTTGGTGCCCAAGCTCATATACCACACATAATTTGTAAATCTTCATTGGGGCTGGGAATGAGAGTCGGACAAGGATTTTGTGTGAGATGTTTTTATTTTTCAGAAAAGCCTATATTGAAGGCTATGTTGACCTGCTGTGTTCATTCACACTGGACTTCAGTGACAGAGCAGTTTGGATGAAGGCTTCATCGGAAGGCCATGTCCTTGCCAGCCAGAAAGCAGTAAACCTGTTTGATTGTCCTGCTGCTTCACTGGGTGCAGGGCTAGTACTTGTGCAGTCATGGAGAGGACGTTCAAATCATCACATGACTTTGCAAAAGCAAACCCATTACATTATAAATTCAGAGTCCTGGCAGATCATTGTCTTAAAACTGAGCAAGTCCATTCTTGGTACCGAGATGCTGTCTCCCATTTCATGACTTTATTGTAGAAATCCATCACACAAAGTGATTGGTAACAGGTTGCCTTCTCACAGAGAAGATAATTCCTGAAATCAGTGGTCTAATTTCAGTTCTCTACTGTGCATGGTAAGAATGGCAGTGTTCCTCAAACCAGGTTCAGTGATGGTATGGCTCAAACCTACAGTCAGTCTACAGCTGTTTAGCTATTTTCATGTTCATTTTTCAGGGAATAATGATGAGAAACTATTTTCTCTTGGACTTATTTTGTGAAATGATGCTGTTACTTTCATCTTTAATGCTCAAACACTTTGTATATGGAACAGGTCCCTGGTCTGCCAGTTTGCATTGCACCATGAATCGTGGTGAGTTTGTAGCCTTTTGCATCCAGGCTTGTCCTTAGGTCTTGCTTCCCCATTCGCTGGAGCGTTTATATTTCTATTTAGCTATATGAAGGCTCCCTCTAGCTATGCCTTAAGATACCAGTACCAAAAATTCAGGAAGTGCTTAATAGAAGTATGAAAACTGTTATCTCAGTTAAATATCAAGCCTAGAAATGAAATAAAGACCTTCCGAGAGTTTGAATTTGAGTTGAACCCCCCATAGAAACATGGATAAAATGGCAAGCAAATAATCAAGAGGTCATAAGGAACAAGACTCGGCCTTGAGAGTACTGTAGGTGTCCCAGCAGGATTTTGTTGGAATGAGCAGGAAAAAAACACTCCTTGAGATAAAGAACAGAAGTTACTGTAGGGGGTGTTGTTTCCATTTTTTCTTTTTATCTTCTTCTAGATTTTGTACCTGCTCACTAGCCTGGCATTCTTAGTAAAATATGTTCATCCTTCACTGCAACCTTAACGTTTGCATAAAGCTCAGCATGATGTGGGTTTGGCTGGCTTACCACAGCAGTTTTACTCCTGGAATTTGTGGTTTACAGCTTCAGCAGCTGCAGCTTCACTTGCAACACTCTGTAGAAGCCCGCAAATAGAGAAACGTAGCAGGTGCTTCTCAGCCGAAGTGCCAGGTTTTGGGTGGGACCTGGAAACATGGTCTGTGCATTTGGAAAAAATGTTTCACTGTGATAGGTCTTAATCAGAACCTCTTGGGATGCAGCAGGACAGGCAGAAGACTGCCTGCCGCTCCAAGATCTCCTCCAATGGGTGCCACAACTACAAAAATTTCTATTACCTCCTTAGACCATCCCAACAAGATTGAGGCAATGTGAATAAGCCATTTCTAAGGACTTACATGGCTGTGTATTTGAATTTATTTTCCATTTACTGTCTGGTGGATTTAGTTTCACCTTTTGATTTCTTGACATAATGTTGCATGTAGGATATGCCAGACTTTCTTTGGTTGCTGAACATTTTGTCTGTGTTACTCAAAAACATTGCAAGTAGCTTTCAATACACAGGTCTTGCATTACACAAATACTCATGATATTCCAAGTAGCCTTCACATTACAAAAGAGTGGTGTTTCTATATTCAGTTGCAGTTCAGTAATTTTTACTTTGCTGTTGAGTGTACCATGCTTCCTTTCCACATTCTTCATCATTCAAACACTGAAACTAGTGTCAGGATGATTTTCCCATGTTGTGAGCATGGCAAAGTATGCTGTTAATAGCAATACCAAGTTTGGATTTGAGTGGTTACACACCACCACATTTCACAGGTATCTTGTAGGCACAATTTAAAGATTGCCCAGCCATTTATCTTCCTTCAAGGAAATTGTTTTTATCTCTGTGTCTGTAGAGCAAAAGGCAAGTTGAGTTTAGATTGTTGAGCACTCATTTAACTTTAAAACCAAAATAACAGGTTTTAATAATAAAAAGCAGCTGCAAGATAGATTCACTTCTCTGGAATATTTCTTTGAAGATTCAGAGACTGGCAAGCAGACTTGAAAACCTCCTTATCTGGCCTTTCACAGTCTGGGACTGTGAAAGCACAGGCAGTAACTGTTTTCAGGTACCAGCTGTTCAGGTGAGCACACAGTTTGCGTTCTAATTTTTTGTGCACAGGATCAAAGATCAGAGCACCTTAGCAGAAAGCAGGTGACATGCAAACCCATGCGGTACAAACTGCCTTATAGGAACACCCATGATGTCACCAACTGCAATTAAGAGCATACTCCCCACTGTGTTAAAGTACAGGGCCAGTGACATCCTTTGGTCATTGGGTACAAGCAGACATAATGTAGTGGTCTCACCTAGCCATCTCATCCTACAAAAAAATCTCACTTTCCACGCAACCTGCCAGTAACAGACTGCCTACATGGTTCACCAGGAGTGATCTAGCACTTGCTGGAGAGAAATATACATCAATCAGCTTTGAATCAGCACCCTCT
The DNA here is from genome assembly GCA_004320125.1 of Scolopax mira. Taxonomy (NCBI): domain Eukaryota; kingdom Metazoa; phylum Chordata; class Aves; order Charadriiformes; family Scolopacidae; genus Scolopax; species Scolopax mira. The sequence continues at coordinate 21,871 of BJBW01006394.1, read as the reverse complement.
AACTGTGAGCACTTGGAGTGGCAGTGGAAGGGCTCATCTCTATAGACTGTCCTCTGTTGCACAAAGATCTGGAGCACACCAGTGCTGCAGAGGTGAGGAAAGAGATTTCTTTCTGATCAATGACTACCGTGAGCTACACTGTGTCTCTGAAAATTCTTATGCACTAGAAGCTCCATGGCATTTATGAAAAACATCCATTCTTTCTTACCTGCTGAAAGACACTTTGCAAAAGTTACTACAAACTCTAATCATGATGACCTGATGGCACACTAATAGCTGCTTTTGAAAGATAGTTTTAGGAAGCTTTTTTCAGTGTCTGAGTCAGTCACATAGATGAAGAAGAAAGATGGCTTTCTTCTAATGGATTAACAGGACTAAAATGTTCGTTACGCTTCAGTATAATGCATTGCCTGAGACTGCTGAGACTGCTCTACGAAGTCCTTAGTGCCCTATTCAGAGGTGCCAAAAGGCTAAGAATTGGTTCACTTTATTCCCAAGTCTTGCACAGCCAGCTGGGAAAAACAAGACATGATTTTAACCTACTGCTCCCTGAATTACTTGTTTTATCAGCTCAGTGGGCAGTTTCTGTATACCCCCAGCCAGGGAGGTGGAGTGACTCACCTCCTGACACATTCACCCTTTGTAGGATCAAAGGTAGCATCATCTGGCAGCAGGCAGCAAAGGTGAGCACATGCTGTATCATGCAGCAGAAGGAAGGGTTAGTGGTGAAGGGAATTCTTCATAGCCTCTGATAAATCATTTTGCAGTCATCAAGGTTGCATTGGAAAAATGGACTAGCAAATTTTGCTCTCCAAGAGCAGCTTCTCAGAGTTAAGTCCTGATGTCCAGAAGCCTGTCAGTCCTAACCTGGACAAAGAGAGGACAAATTGCTGTCTAGCTCTGCTCACGTCTGCTGACGGTGGGTTTTTTTTTTTTTTCTCATATTCTCTTTTTTCTTGAGGCTGTTCCTTTCTTAAATTTTATGTCAATACCTGTTTTTACCAGGAAAAGTCTTCCTGTAACATTATGTTTCTCACCTCTAGAGGTGACTCACACTGAGTACTGGGACTGACAAAATGCCAGGATCCTTTTCCCCATGAAGTTTCCAGACAGAGTTGTTCAGAATTGTACTGCAAACCCTCAGCATCCTGGAGGGATACCTCTTCATCAGGGAGTTTAGCAAATTGATTTGTAGCATAATACTATGATTTTTGGATAGCAAATCATGGCTGATTCACAAATTCATCACAGGAATGTGCTTCCAAATCTATGCTACCTACAGAACAAGGGGAAAGGTCACTGTCAGCAAAAGTATCATAGGTTGGTGGAGGTACCTCATGCATTTCATAAGAAATCTTGCCATCCAGGCACATATGGTAGAAGTAAGGAGATAGATTTTCCAGTGAGAAACAAACTAATAAGCTGAAAAGATAAATTTAAGCATTAGAACCAACAAGATAGGTATGGTATTGATCTGGTCAGGTTACAAAAAGATGTTAAATTGTGTCCCTGAAGTGAATGAGGTATGCATTTCATTTCAGCCAAAGCATGGTCATATGGGAATCATGGTGTATACATGGAAATAGATGGATTGATAGGTAGATAAACAGATTATATATTTATACATTTAGATTTTATTTAATTCCAATTACTCTCACCTCTGTCCCTGGGAAAGTAATGGAACAACTTGTTCTGGATGTCATCTGCAAACACATGGAAGATAAAGAAGTTATTAGAAGTGGTCAACATGTATTTATCAAGGACCAATCTGATAGACTTCTATGATGTTATAATTAGATGGCTGGATGAGAGGAGAGCAGCAGATGTCATCTACCTTGACTTCGGGAAGGCTTTTGACATTGTCTCCCACAACACCCTCATTAGAAAATTAAGGAAGTGTGGGCTAGATGAGGGGGCAGTGAGGTGGATTGAGTCTTGGTTGTGTGACAGAATGCAGAGGGAGCATCAATGAAGCAGGGTCAAGTCAATGGAGCAGGGTCAAGTTGGAGGCCTGTAACCAGCAGCATCCCCCAGGGGTCAATACTCAGCCCAGGTCTGTTCAACAAATTCATCAATGACCTGGATGAGGGGACAGAGTGTATCCTCAGCAAGTTCACTGATGATACCAAACTGGGAGGGCTGGCTGATACTCCAGAGGGCTGCACCACCATCCAGCATGACCTGGACAGGCTGGTGAGCTGGGCAGAGAAGAACCTAATGAGGTTCAACAAGAACAAATGTAGGGTCCTGAACCTGGGGAGGAAGAACCCCAGGCATCAGTAAAGGTTAGGGGTGGATCTTCTGGGAAGTACTTCTGAGGAAAAGGATCTGGGAGTCCTGGTGGATAGCAGGCTCTCCAAGTGTCATCAATGTGGAATTGCCGAGAGCCAATGAAATCCTGGGCTGCATAGGGAGAGGTGTGGCCAGCAGGTCATTCTCCTCCTCTACTCTGCACTGGTGAGGCCACAACTGGAATACTGTGTCCAGTTCCGGGCTCCCCAGTTCAAGAGAGACTGGGAACTACTGGAGAGAGTCCAACGTAGGGCAACAAAGATGATTAAGGGATTGGAGCACTTCCCTTATGAGAAAAGGCCGAGAGAGCTGGGGCTCTTTAGCCTGGAGAAGACTGAGGGGAGACCTTACTAATGCCTATAAGTATCTAAAGGGTGGGTTGAAGGATGATGGAGCCAGACTCTTTTCAGTGGTTTCCAGTGATAGGATGAGGGGCAATGGGCTCAAGCTGTAACATAGGAAGTTCCACTCAAATATGAGAAAAACCTTCTTCACAGTGAGGGTGACAGAGCTCTGGAACAGGCTGCCCAGGGAGGTTGTGGTGTCCCCTTCTCCGGAGATTTTCAAGACCTGCCTCGATGTGGTCCTGAGTGATGTGCTCTGGGCAATCCTGGTCAGCAGGGGAGTTGGACTAGATGATCTCTTGAGGTCCCTTCCAACTCTGTCAAATCCGTGAATCCGTAAAATTGCCAAGTAAAACCAATCAGCTAAATAGCATCAGTATACCAGCTAAATATTGTGGACCAAATCTCTGTCTAGAGAAAATTGTTATGGTTCCATTGACAACTGTCAACTTGATGGTATTACTAATTACAAACTCTGCTGTTTCAGATTTCTATGAGAAAGGAGCAGTGGATCCTCTAGCCTGACATAAGTAGCAAATTTCATCACGTGCCATTTCACACTCTAACCTCCTGTTCTGATTGAGCTGGAGCTGTCTTTAGAGACATCCTATCTTGAGTAATGATTCAAAGCACAGAGAATCAACAGCATCCTTTGTATTATTTGTCTTCGGTATTAAAATATAAATAACTACAATTTTGAAAATTAAACTGCTTTCTAGTCTGTGTCTGCCATCAGTGTCCAAGCCCTGCCTGGGTTTGGACCTTACTATGTTGTTTGTATCTTTTCCTTGTCAGCAATATTAACTTATGGAGTTTTTCATACTCAGTCTGCTCTCAGCACCTTTTGTGTATCTCTTTTTTTTCTTCAGTTCACTAGTTGTTTAGTGTTAGACACAATAGAAGTTCAGGTTTTCTTTTTCAGGATGTTCTTGACCAAGATCTATTTATTGATTGAATTTTCAGCCCCATGTACAGATGGGTCATGCAACTGAAGGGGTGATGTGAGGGAAAGAACAGGGACTATGGACTGAAGAAAGGGAAAGGATCTGTATGTTGACAAGAAGAATGAATGGCCCCACACCCTCATCTACTAAAAAGCATTATCAATAATCTTCCTTCCGTGGACATAATTCAAATTGATTATCTTCTCACCTTTCTCTTTTTTAAGTTAAAAAACCTCAGTTTCAGTGCTTCCTGAGAAGCAGATTTTCCATACCTCAGGCATTATTTTAGATTATTTTCCTTGTATTCCCCAGTGCTCTTTTTGAAAGTGTGACTGGAAACATACATTGACCTACAACAGTGGAAGAAACAAGTTAACTTCCTTGTCATGGACTTTGCCATATTTCATATAGACATGGGCAGTATGGACTTGCTTTAGCCACCATACAAAACAATAAGCTCATTTCAGAAATTGCCTACAGGCCCAGTGTTTTGTGGCCAGTGTTTCATTATGTCAATAATGACTTGTTTTTTCACTGTTTTGGGAATAGTTTTTATTCTCTCCTCCAGCTTCCAGTCTTTCTGAAGCCTCTGCTGTCACTAGGCCTGAAGTGGAAGGTTCAGTATTTTATTTCCCTACCTTTTACTCATTTTGGCTCTGAACCACAGATAAGCTCATGAACTCTGGAATTAAAATATTAAACAGCAGCCAAGCGTGTCATAACAGTCAGACAAGAGCCACTCATGGTTTTCTGCCCAGACTTGCATGGATGAGGGAGAGTGGGACCTCATTGTCATGCTCTGAACCTTCTTAGCAAGGTGTGTCTCTCCCTTTTGCCTGAACTTGCAAAAGTGAAGGTTGTACTGCAGCACATTCAGTAACACGCAGCCTACTGTTTTACTTTAAAGGGGATATCAGAGCAAGAGTGGAGAAATGTGCCGGTGAAACATGGAAAAGTAAATACTTTTCAAATGTGAGTTTGCCACTCACCAAGATTTAGTTTAGTTCTCTACATCAGCTTTCTAAATGCATCTACTTCTTAGAAAATTGAGAAGCCTGTAAGGATGCAATACCAAAGAAGCTGTTAAAATGTTAGTCTTGGCCAACAGTTACCACATAGCTACCACAGACAAAGAGGAAAATAATTGAATTATTTGCATAGTGCCAACAATATGATGAGTGATTTATGGATATTTCTGCATGCTGTGAGACTCACCCTGTTTTCCTCTAGGTTAGGCTTCCAGTACTTGGTCACTGGCGACTCCAACGGATGTATGCTGGGGTGTTTATGAGATCAGATTGGATTGCAACTCTAAAGATACAGTGTGTCCTCAAAGACACATATAGAAAAAAATCCAAAAACTGAAAGACATTGTACAGTCTATACAGTGGGTTTTATAGTGTTTGTTAAGTCCAGCATACAAAATGGCTGCAATATCTTTTTTGTATAATGAATATGAACAGAGATGAGGATTTGCTCCTGAACTTGCGTATGAACCCCAGGAGACTCTTTAACAGACAAGGATACCTTTAGGTTGGTTTATGAGCTGGCACATCATTGTGTCAGTGATTTGCTTTCCATGTAAGCAGCCACTGTACGTATCCTAAAGTGGTTATGTGCTTGTAGGCAGGAGGTATGCACAAGGTAGTATATGCAGAACCAGTCTGCTGGGGATCCAGTAAAGTTTGTCTGTGTTACCTTTTAAAACAAAGTAGCTAAGAGTGAGCAGTTTTTCTGAGAATTTATAAGTAATTGTCAAGTACAAAAATGTTCTGAAACAAAACAATATTACGCCTTTGTGAGTTCATGATACAATGCTTCCAAATCCTCTAGTGAGGCAGACAAGATACTGTTTGCACTTCCCATGTCCCAGTAGACACTTCTGTGTCTACTACCATCACATCAGGACTTTGTTCTCAGGTAGGATGCAAAGAAGACAGGGAGAATAATGGCAGCAAGTCATGACTGCTCCAAAGGGTCCCTGGGAAAACAGACAAGATAGAAGTACAGAGAAAGAAATGAAGAGTATAGAGGAGTGTGATTAAGAATTTTCCACAAGAACGCCCATCCAGCCATCCTGTGTTTCTGGGGAAGGAATGTACTATTGAGACTGTGTCTACTTGTCCAATATTACACCAGAGCCAATATATTTCCTGCCTGCCTAGGTTGTTACTCAGCTACTGGCTTGGAAAATGAGGATGTACTCACTTTGATTTTGATTATCTCTAAGCAGCAGAGTGAACTCCACTACTGTTACCCCATTACACCTGGAATTTTTGGCAATACTCCTGTTATGGGGACAATGACATGAGCAATGATGCAATATATATCATGATGCTGTTTAAGAACACTTAGTAGTTATTACTAAGCATGTTTAAGTGGAGGCTGCATCTTGTCACTTACTAGTTGCAGAGTCTTTGCATTCTCGTCAGTACCACCTTTGCTTTGGAAAAATTGCAAGTAAAGTATCAGGCCTAACGTGAAGGAATTGTTTGTGTTCTGTGCTCCAGAGTATATGGCAGTACATGTAATGAACCTGTAATGATGTGCAAATGGCAAAGCAGATATTGACCCTCACAGAGTATGGTGGTGGAATATAACCAAATGAAGTCTTTGCATCCTGTAGTGACTACAGCAGAACCCAACGAAGTGCTGATACACGCATCCTGGCAGAAGTAAGTTTGGGGTACTTCTTATCACTTATTATTGTAACTCAGTGGTCGCATTGTGCAAGGAGCTGTACAAACACATTCTGAGAGATACAGAAGATGTGCATACCAGGGTGGAGACAGGAGCTTGCTGAAGCTGAGGTAAACCTCGGAGTTGTATCCTCAGCCCAGTGCCCAGTGACTAGATTCACACACCTCTGCTTGCGCCCAGTTTCTGGGAGTAGATGCTTTGTTTGAGGCATGTACAGGAATGAATGGCTTATCTACCTGTAACAACTTTGTCCATTCAGCTTCTCCCTTTAGATAATAATGATGAAGCCAAAACAAGCTGGTGGACATAGCTGTGTTTCTAGAAGCTGTCTGCACCATTACCTTTCCACTCCTTGAACTTCCCTGTCAGTCATCAGCCTGAAATGAATCTCACAGCAGAACCGAAGCACTCTACAAGGACTGAGTCATAAAACATTTCTAACCCCTCTTGGATTATTGCTTGAGCAGCTGCATGTGATAAAATTACAGAATCTTATATACTGTGAGAGCTGAGGCCCTAATGCTGTGTGCAACAGGCAGTCTTTTGATCTTGTCTTTGAATTGGTGCCTGCACATTAATCTTATTAGTATCTAGTACCAACCCAAATGCAAAGACTAAAGTAAGGTGGAATGACTTGGATTTTCTAAATCAGCCCTTACCTGTGATAACTGAAAGGTTTAACAAGTAAGCTTCCTTCCTTTTATTTTCCATTGTATTTAAGAAACACATGCATGCTGTCTTAACACAGCTGGTGGCCTGTCAGTTTTGAGAATGGTTAGTGGGCATTGGAGAATCATTTTTTATGTGGAAAATGCTGTGGAAAGCCATTTTGGGGCTAGATTCTGTGCTCCAACTGCCCCTGGAGAAGCTAAAGTAAAAATGTTTTGGCTAACAGCTGAGTAGTGCTGGAGAGCTTGGGAGCCATTCCAGCCCTGTTCCCCATTGCTTGTCTGGTTAGTGAGATGACACATTTTAACCTTCTCAGTGAGAGCATGAATTTTTGTCTTTACCAATTTGGTGGACAACACCAAACTCAGCGTCTGACCCAGAGGACCTAGGACCTATGCTGCCTCTCTGCCTGTGTGCCTGTGTGTCACTCTGCAGCCTTAACCCAGATAGAGACCTGCAGAGGTGATTCAGAGCTGTGCAGGCATGAGCTCCATGGTAACATGCCTCCTAAATAATTGACTTAACCAGAAAAGAAGGCAAGGGACACAGACTGATGATGAAACAGAAGAAAAGTCTGGATGGCAAAATCAGAGTGCAGGAAAATAGGTGTGTGAACAAGGTCCGCATCCATTTATAGGAGCTGTGTTGGTGCAACTGAACATCTGTCTCTCAGACCCAAATTCAAACTCACTGAATCCACAGTCGGAAAGGTTCTCCTGAAGAGTCTTTGACAGATCCCAGCCCAAGGCTTTAGAGGCTGAGAGCATTGTCAGGAAGTGGTACCCAGGAAAATGTGTGTGTGGGAAAATATATATTCTTGAAATTTGTGAAAGAATTCAGAAAAGAACAGCAAAAATAATGTGAAGTCAATAAAACTCACTTTACTGTAAAGTTATTTGAGAAGCATGGTCTATTTCATATGTTCAAGGGAATTGACTTAATGTGATTCTGTAGAGACTCACCTGGAGAAGGGATCACAGACCTTCCTTTTGTGTAGTAAAACAAGCTGAAGGAAGAAGGCAATGGCTAGGAGCCAGACCTAGAGTAATTCAGACCAGAAACAAAAGTGGAAAGGTTTATAGAGAGTGAGTCACAGTTCACTGAGCAACATAGCAGATCTTCCCGTATTTGCAGGCTTTAAAAAAATACAAGAAATACTATCATTCATTTCAAATTTGCTGAAATTCAGTGGCTAAGTGAGATCAGAGTAGATGATCTCTGTGATGTGCTTAGGTCCTTAGGAATAACTTGTACTTGGATATTATGGTAAACATTACACCTTTTCAACTGTTTGCTAGTTAACCACTTAATCATTTGTGTAGAAATTAAGTTTACGTCTTCAGTACAAGTATTGTAAGAAGAAATAAGCTATATCTACTATATTCTTTTCCGTTGTTGCAGTAAGAGCTTACTTGTCTTCTAAAATGAATAAATAGTGAGGGAACGTAAGTTGCAGAGCTGCAAAGATATGATGAAGAAAAGCATGGTGAAGAAATGATTCCCTATCTCCAGACATAGTTTGAATGTATTTCTATGAAAAAATCAGTCTAAGTTCTGATAAAGTAACCTAAATAGTACTGTTAGTAAATCTAGGGCATGAGTTGGAAAACAAAATGGTTTCTCTTTTTATTCCCAAAGCAGTACTTGACAGTGTTAAATTACAGCATTGAACATAGGTACAAAAGGTTCCAACAGTAGTAAAGCTAGGAAAAGAATTCACTACACAATGAGCTAGGAAGCAGGAGGCCAACAAAGGAGATCCTTTCTTGCATCTTACACTAATATCATACATCTGAAAGAGATGCACTATCAGAGTGAAGCTTGGTTCTGGGAAAAGCATGAAATGTTCTGAGCAGCTCAGATGCTTGTTGTGATGGTCCTCATACAGTGAATGGGATGGATCTTGAACCCAAAATTTCCCATCTCTCTCAAACACTGAGTGTGAGAAAGGCCATTTGTTCGTCCCTCTTCAAGGTTCACTCATGGTTTCTACTGTTTTTTGATGACCAGTGTTGTCTATGTAACCCCAAAAACTAGCCACCATCACAGCTTATGGAAAGAGAAGAAGCAGAGAGGCCCTTCTGTAGCTAGTTCCCAGCAGGGAAACTGAGATATCTCAGACCTCTCACCCACAGTCCTGCTCTCTGTCATCAGTCCCTGGCTTACAGAGGGAGCCAGCAGCACAGCAGAGAGGGCCAGAGGTTCAGAAATTTCTCTGGACCCTCTTCCACAACACTTTAAAAAAAAATTTAGTATTTTTGTCTCCAGTTACCTTTCCCTGTATGCAACACCTTCTATCATTAGTAAAGAAGAGAGATGGGTCTGTGAGCAAGGAAGACACTATGTCTCTACGTTCAGGGCTATCCTCCAGAACAATGTCAGCACAGGACTCATTTCCAGCTAGAAAACAAAAAAGCAGAAGGTCAAGAACAAGGTAAGGGCAGCAGATCAGGCTGGAAGATACAGTGGAAGTTTTAAAAGCTTATTTTCATAGCTGGGCTTTGGGAATAACTCACAAGCTGTGACTTGCAAAAGAACTGACTCTGTCTCTGCAGCATCACTGCACTCTTCACCTATCTACACTACGGTCATGATTTCATATCCTAAATCCTTATCTTCCCCATGTTCTGAATGGGGATTTCCCAACTATCTCTGGCAAGGCCCCTTAAAATTTTCAGAAATAGAAGGCTAGGTCAGAGACAGCAAGGATGAGTAAGGCAAATGATCAGGCCAAAGAGGCCAGTAAAAGTGTGATGTTATCATGGACCACCTTCTGTGCGATCATCCCAGCTGCTCTCTGTAGCAGGCCTTTAAGCCATTAAGCCAAAGCCCATGACTACCAGTAGGAAGAGGCTTGTTTAATTAAATGGGTTTTTGCTGAAGGGCTAAGCAAAGGAAATCGCTCTCTGCCAGAATATACCAACATGTCTGAGGTATGACACTTGCAAAGGTGACAATTCTCAAAAGGTGACCTGTATGCAACAGGTCAAAGAGAAAGACAGCTTCTTCCTTATCTCCCGCATGGACTAATGAGCATGTGGTTTTTATTTACAGCTGGACTGATAAACAGAAATTGCAAGTTGGCAGGGGACTGATTTCTCTGGGGAACCTGGAGGTGTGCTATGCCTTTAGTATTTATCAGTGGTGGGTGAGGAGGCCCTAGTCTAGTTACAAAAACTGTGTTGGCTTCTGTAACAGCACCACCACCATGAAACGGGAGAGGAAAAAGTTTGTGAGACTTTAATTTTCAGATTTCATTGTTCTGGTCTTAACCAGAACATCCTTTGGTAAATCAGCCAGAATCTGTTACAGGATCATCTATCCTCAAATAGCTAGGAGCCTTCTGCTCTCCTGTTTGATGAAAATTACTTTTCATGATAGGGAAGTCACTGTCTCATGCTATTCCCTAGGAGAATGAAGTTATGAATAATCTCTCTCTGAGCACCTTACTGTACGTGTGTCAGAAACTTGCCAGAGGCAGCAGATAGTTGTATTTTCCTACCAAGCTGTCACACATTGCCTATAGGGAGGGAGTGGTTCCTTTATCCAGCACAGCAATGGGCTGGTCAGGCTGCTAGGGTAGGGCTTGCTTCTACCCTCCTCTGGAAAGTCTTTCTGCCCTGCTCCCTTTTTGAGCTTCTGTGCAATGACTGCTCAGTCCTCCTTCTTCACAGTGAGTTAGTCTTCTCAAGAAGACAAAGACTAGGCAATACTTCACTCAAAGGCCAACCCTCAGCTGATGCCACAAGCTGTACTACCATAGTACAAAGCAGGCAGCACATCCTTTGTAGACAGAGGAATCCAAAGAAAGAAGCAGCTGAATTAGGGCTGGCAAAGGGCCATTCATGTCTGCAGTGTGCACATGTTAGGATGTAGCATTTATTATAAGAGCCTCATCTCCCATGTCTTCCTGCTCTCCAGGATGTCCCCTCTGCAGCCTGAAGCATTTCTACCCTGTCTTCTTGTTTTTCTCTATGTGCTCCTCTACTTGTTTTCCAGTCAAGTTCTTTCTCCCAGCCCATCTCAGAAAAAGAGAGCCTCCCAAGGCACACAAATACAAACTCTTTACCAAATCAGGGTCCTATCAGTGGTAAAAAAGTTCTTTCACATCTGTGAAACCTGGGATCAGGTACCGCACGCTGTTCATGAGGAATTTTGTTATTTAAGTGCATTAATTTCACTTAATTTCACTTAATTAATTTAAATGCATTTAAATTTGTCTCAGTAGAACTAGTGAGAGCTAATGGATCTACTGTGGAACTTTATTTTTGCATGTTTCTACTGATATAAGCATTTCAATACTCTGAAAAGACTGGCTTCTTGTAGTTGTTTGATGTGTTCCAATGAGTTATCTGTGTGCTAAGATAAGGAGAAACTATGTTATCATTACATTCTCAATTAAGCTGATTCTAAAATTTCCTGGCATTCCAGGTAAGGTTGGAGGCCCAGGCCAAATAACTAACCATCTTTTCCTTTTGCATAAACTGAGCAATGGTCAGTTGCAGGGAATGCCTCAGTTTCTTACTGTCTAACATAAGATAGACAGCTCAGACTTACAGAAAATGTTAGCCCTCCTAAGTTGGCCACTTTTAAATTCCAGGGGAATCAAAAAGATTGCTAGTCATGTAAAGTCTTTTCTCATCTGTTTACAGAAGGGTTTCTCATGGAAGGGAAGGCATACTGGTATAAAATACACAACCATGGTCATTAAACAAATTGGATGCATACCTGTTGGCTTTAAGTTGAAAGTGATAAATAATTGCAAGTTAAAATAGCCTTCAAATTTTGCCAATATGTTCATGTCACTGGTACAATAACATCTAAAGTGCTGCAGTGCAATGCGATTACTGGTAACTCACGCAATATTTTACAAGTATTTTCCTGTTAAAATAGATTCCACACTTTAACATTCTTGATTTTTTTGAGAAATGCTTGACAAGGTTTCAATTTCACTGTGCTTATTTTGCATGCTTTTGAGCTCTGACATGTTACTAAGGAGCCATTTCAAGCAAGTCAGAGCTCATCAGGAGGACATTTCCCTCAGTATTTTGTACATAAATATTGATGGTGTTCTCTGTTTATGATATTACTAAGGACTAAGTTGGTATTGTTAGTCTGGGGCATAACCAACATCTATTGTGCTTTTGATCTAAGACAGTTGTCAGTGCCTCCTAGCTGGAAAATCCCCTTAATTTGCAGTATTTCATTCAGATAAAATAAAAAAAAATTAAATCTGCAGTTGCAAGCAAGCTCTCTTTCTGACCAAAAGGAAAAAAATGACGACTGTCCCGTAGCTTTGTCCAGACAAGTTAAATCAGAGATGTATTGACTTTCTTGGTGTTCTTTGCCCCCAAGTTCTGCTCCATGAACATGTTTGCTTTAACTTGACAATATTGTCACAGAGGAAACAAGCAGAAGCAGTGCCAAAGAAGTAGGCTGGCAGTAGTGCTTCTGCACAACTGGGATGATTTCTTTGTGAATCACCCATCTCATGAATGAAAGTATACCCATTCCTAACACAGAAGGTGGGGAAGCAGAAGGAAAGACAAGGAGTTCCTTACTACTGCCTCTCACACTGGAAAAATTTTGTGAATTATTTTAACTACTTGGTCACTGTAGGAAAGGGGATTCATTTTTCATTATCATATGGGTTTTATATTCTATACTATTCTTGTAGTCCATTATGGACATTGGCATGGAGGCAAGCTATATTTTCAGGACTTTGGAGGACACTGCCTTGAGGAAATTACTGAGCTCCATGCACACATTTGGCTTACAATTAATTATTCAGTAACGAGATGCCTCAGAAGGGCTGTTTCCTGCTTATACCTCTGGTGGACATGGTCCTGGGACAGGAGAAGAGCAGAAGCAGAGCACAGTACTTGGTGGATCTTTGATCTTGCCCTGCTTACCTCTTCCTGTGTATGATCTGCTGTTGTCTGCTCCTGGTGCCCTGGGATAAGAACAGTGCTGAACTGAAAAGCCTGTGTTTTATCCATGTTGTGAGTACTCACAAGCCCTGTTGTGAGTAATACTCACAACAAAGAGAAGCAGGGAGTTGGTCTTGGAGACAACATTTCAATTCAAAGCCGTCAAATCATTAGTATGTTTTGGTGTAAGGCAGGAAAGGGGAGAAGGTGGTCCAGAAGCTGAAGTAGTAATTTTGGATACTCGTACAGTCCTATCCAGCAGCACAGGCCTTGTGTTGCAACTATCGCTTCATCATCAGCACGGCAGAGGGGATGAGGGATAAATGAGTGAACTCATTCCCCACAGACTATAAGCTGAAACTCAGGATCCCCTGTGCACAGCACCTGGATTTGAGTTTAGTACTGAGCTGTTCTTCACCAGTGCCAGTGTCGAGTACTGCCAGACTGCCAGACTACTACCACAAACTCTTAGTGACCACGCTTACAGGAAGCAGAGAGAGTTGAAACTCCAGAAATATTTGCAAGTTTTCACTTGAGCTGTACATCAAGGTTCACTGCATTAGGAAAAACTTGTTTCACTAGTACAGATGCATTTTTGTTAATACAAAATATGTACCACTGTAACAAAAGCTATTTTTCTTCTCTCCCCAAAATGAGAAAGCATTTTGAAAAAGCTTTCAGGTGGTTAGACATTTTTGAGAATTGGGTTTTTTATTTCAAGAATATGAGGAATTATAGTCATTACTTTGTAAGCCCAGATAAGAGTAGAGGAAAGCTGAATTAAATTAGTAAGGAAGTCTTCATTTAAAAGTGATAGTAAAACACAGAGGGGGACATAAATATCTATTTTACAGTTTATGTTGCTAAGACTCTTGTTCAGTAAAACTGCTTAGCTTTAGGCACAGAAACAAGGAAATAACAAAAATAATTTAAACCAAAATTAAAAGAAAAGACTCCTGCCAACAGTGATGAACATGGAATTGTATCCAAAGAAGATCTGGCTAGAGGCTTAGAGTGACCAAAGGGAGTGAAAGAAATAGGGTAATATAATATGAGAACAATACATCAGATGTTCTTGTGAATATCACACAAGGGTGGTGGTAATGTCAGCAAAATATTACAGAAACAAACTAGTCTGTACTCCAAGGCAAACATGAAACAAGATTTTTGCTCTTTTTCCTTAAAACAAATATTAACGTATTGCTGATGTAGGAATTGAACTCTCAGGAAAGAAATAAAAAAGTCCAGAAATATTCCAGGACCCAGCTTCTGGACTTCTTCTTGCAGATATTTTCTGAAGAATTCCTGTGTTGTACAGTTAGTTCAATTAAAATATTTGGTTCATTGTGGTGAGATCAGATGTTCTTTTTTAAAAATTATATTGAGATATGTCTTAAGAGCAATTTCTTGCTTCTGTAATAAAGTTTTCTAGCTTAAGACTGAAACATTTGTTTAATTTTTATACGCCCATGCAAGGGGCTTTCTGTCCCATAGTTTGTCATGTTCAAAAGCATATTTAATGGGATTTTGTAGAAGCCTGATTTGGTTTTATATTATCCTTTTAGCAAAAGGATGAGTTGAATATTTGTTCTAAAGTCAGCTTTAGTATGTAAGCTTTGCACATGCAAAAAGTCAGGAGAAGCAGGAGACTGTTAGCTGGATTCTGAAATCCAAAAAGTTAAAGATAAAAATTTGCCAGTGAAATTTTCTTTTGCAAACCATTTGATACAAATTCTGTTGCAATATACAGTTACTAAAGCTTCTGGCTTCAAAAAAAATCTTGTCCTGAAGCAGCAGAGGGAGCTATGCCAACATAATTAGTTGTATTCCCAGGCTCATGCAACTGTGAATGGGGACTTTTATGTGCTGCCTGTTCCTAGCGTTGGTAGAGGCCAGTATCTTGGAAACATATCAGACCGTGGTACCAGCCTCAGGGAAGGAGTAGAACATGTGTCTGAGAGGTAACCAACTTGAGGAAAGTCAAAACAAGATACAATGTTCAAATGCTCTCAGGCACTAAAAGGCCTGCAAGACTTGCAGGTTGGTGGGATGAATGCTTTTCAGGCGCCTTGACATTTTTCAAAATTGCATTTTTCACTTTAAGAATGTGAGGAATTCCAGTCATTAGTTTGGGAGACTAGAATGGCCTTCTTTTTTCATCATCTACATCTTCCTACATCTTCATCCTGACAACGGCACCAACTCACAAAGCTTTTTGCCATCTCTTCAAAACGTATGCATATACTCCACTGATACTCTGAGGTACAAGCATGCACTGGCAGTAAGACACATGCTTAAACACGTGGTTGAATAAAGGAAGAGCTTAGTTGCTTATACTTAAGCATATGTCAAAGCCTTTTATAGTTCTCCTTGAAGAGATTCACTTGTAGGCCTGTTAATGCTAAGCAGTAAATCCTTTGGGAGATAAATATCTGTAAAATCTTGTCATTTTTACACATAGCCACACCAAAAAAAAAAAAAAAAAAAAAAAAAGATAAAAAAAGAGATAATTTTTCTTTGCTGTTCACATATATAGATTTGTTAGATGACTTTGTATATGTTTCTGCATGTATGGATATATAGTGCATAAATGTACTCATGAAGCGATATAAAAACATACATCTTTTTCTTCCTGTCTTCCTGCCCTCCCATTTTGAGCCCAGCAACCATGAGAGGAAATGCAAATGCGAACACAACCAATGTCTCAGAGATCACCACTGAGTTTTTAGTTCTCTGTTCAGGGGACTGAAATTGCCTAAGGCAAAGCAAAAACTAAAGAAAACATAGCCCTGTGGAAGCTGTAAACTTCAGTCTCCATTTCTAGTGCATCAGAAATCCTGAACCAGCTCCTAAATAACCAGGTTTTCAAAATAATTAAGTCGGGGAAGCAGAGCATAGTCATCCACAAGCATCCATTTGAGCCAATAGCGTGTTCATTCTTGCAGCTTTTTATTGCAGCCAGAAGGTTAATATGCGGGGAAGTGGGGGAGAAGAGGTATTAGGAAAAACTAAGTTTCTCCTCTAAGGTTGCAGTTGCAAAAGTTGGATTGAACAGGAAAAAAGCAAAGCACTTTTGGACTTGTCACAGAATCATAAATTCTGTTAGCACTTCCTTGTGCTCTGGACTGAGGAGACCCAGGGCTTTCTCTGGTCAACATTTCCTGCTGATCTGTAGCAGGGCAGGATCTGACCCACAGTAGAAAGGACCTCCATGCTTTGGAGCTGCACTTTGGGGATATTTCTAGTTTTGAGTGCCCAGTTCCTGGCTCTTTAGGTGAGTGGTGCATTTAATAGCAGGTCTTTCCTTGACTTAGTCCTACTTTTTTTAATAGATGAATGCTTCAATGGGACAGTTCTTCAGTCTGTGTATCCAGGAATCTGCTAGACACCTTTAGAGTTCCTACCATTTGCTAGTTTTCAAAATTGGGGATCAGATAAGATAAATTAGATTTTAATCTTTTTAAATACACATATATTTAGCAGTCAAATACTGCAGCATTTAGTGTGTCAGATAAAAGATCAAGATTTAACATCATACTTGTTGAGAAAGCATCTAGCTGAAAAATGTGTATCGCTAATGGCAAGCTTATGGAAATTATTTAACTAGATGAATTTCAAGTACTTCTCACAGAGGTATAGAGGAGAGGCCAGAAAAACTCACTGTTGTCTTTGTACAGAATTATAGAAACATTTGTAGTTTTGTTCGGTAAGAGCATTTTAATGTTAAATGATTTGCACTTTTTACTCAGTACACAAGAAAGTCAGAGAATAACAGAAAGGTCAGTAGTAAAGGAGGGTTATCAAGCTGTCCATAAAATAGATATTTTCTGTAATATTTCCTTGACTTCTCTGCATGTCCAGGGGTGGAGTGGGGAATCATAGCATTGCAGGCAAGAAGAGCAGCAGTGAGCACATGGGGGATCAGGCAACCATAAGCATAAGGCCAGGCTGGGTGGGGCTTTGAGCAATCTCGTCTACTGGGAGGTCCCTGCCCAGGGCAGGGGGGTTGGAACTCGATGATCATTAAGGCCCCTTCCAACCCAAACCACTTTATGATTCTATGATTCTGTGATTCTATGATTTTGATCCCCCTAGAGAGAATGGGTTTCAGCATCTGGAAGGATCTGGGCCTGTGCAGCACTGAAGCACCTTCCTACTCCATTATCGATCTTGATCATTGTTCATATGGGTGCTGAAATGAAACGAGTGAAAGGCTACCTTGTGCTTGGCCTGGGAACTGACCTGTAGCCTCATAAAGGGTTCATGGATGCTCTTACAATATTGTAATGTGCCTCAGGGTAAGATGGTTAAAGGATCAGCTGCTTTATTAGATTGGTAAATTCATGCTTGCACTTTTGTTTTCCCTCACTGTCACTTTCGCTTTGTGAATTCATGGTTTTGTTAGCTAAGGGTGAAACCTCTTGAAATCGCAAAGTCTGCAGCTCCATACAGGTTCCCAGCAGTGGGAATTGTGTCTCCAAATTTATCTCTAAGATGCATCACTCGTTAGTGGAAATCTTCTCAGGCTGTGAGAATCAAATGCCACAGTCCTTAATGAAGGCTTAGATACTACCTGTTCAACACAAGAGCACCTAAAGGCTAGAGCCTTTCATTATTAGAAACATGTGGCTTGTTGTTTTGTAATCTTTTTCTTCAGTTCTTCTACTTTATGTCTTTATTTTTGCTAACTCCATTTATTGTGACTAAATGGAACAGAGGAAACATTCTCTTGCTCATTGACTTTTTTAATGATTTGTTTAAAAAAAATTGTTATTTTTTCTGCATCATGAATAAAAAAAAAGGAATTGCAAACAAGCCCATTGTAAAAGACTACAGCCTAAAGTCAGCAGTAATGCAGCATTAAGTAGTGAAGCTTTCTGGGAGAGCAATACAAAGGTGTGTGGCAGGAAGACTATGAGAAAGAAAGAGTGTAGGAGACAATGTCAAGGGGAAGTGAAAACGGCCTTCCTTTCTGCTATTTCTGCCCAGATCATGGTTTTCCTATAAGGACTATGCAAGGAACAGTGATTTCACTCTGCTCCCCTGATGATTTTTTTTAACTATTATTAATATTGTCCTTGATTTCTCCTGAGCAGAGTAAGTTTGTATTAATCTTGTCCTCTTGCAGAAACTATCTTCCTCGCTTCTGCCCCATCTACTCTGTCTCTTGCTCTAGTGGGGGTAGTGTCCATTCTCAAGGTACCTTGTCCTGGGAAGGATGAGAAGTCTGAGCTAAACTGAGTTAAACTACAATAAAGTTTACATTCCTGTGGTAAAAAAGGAAGACGTTGCTGCCTGTCTTTTGCACCAATCCGAGTACATTTTAAAGATGGGTACTATACTTTGGACAACATCAGAGCAGGGGATGAAGGTGTCCATGATGGTGGGACTGGCAGGCTCCCTTTGCATTTCTAGCTAGTCATATGTTTTTAACTTTGCAAATAAGCATCACTTCATTTTTATGAAGCAAACATCCATGAAAATTGCAGTCAATTTGCTGTGTTGTAACAAACATTTTGTTTGTTGATTCTCTGATTTTTTGAGAAAATAGAAATGGTCTATGCAACAGAAGGACTACATTTCAATGTAGTTCACTTGAAATGTGCCCTTCAGTTTTCCCTAACTTGTTACTGCTATGGAAAATATCTGAAGCACTGACACAACTTGTTACAGCTGGGACTGAGTCCCTTCAAAATCTTTACTATCCAGTCAATAAACAAGAGATTAAAATCAACAGCAAATGTCAACAATGTATTTCCATTACAGAAATAGACAAAGAAGCAAAGTTGAGGTTGACATAGCTATGTAAACATTGTTTGTTAATCATGAGTGATAAAGGCTTATGGGGCTTTTGGGAAGTGGCTAAATTCCTTAACCATCCAAGTCTAGACAGAATTACTAGTTCTGGGCATGAAATGGTGCTTAGAAGGAAGGGTTCCTTAGTCTACAGTGAAAAAATATCAGCAAAACCCATTTTGATGAGTCACATTTTTCACACGCAAAACATCATCTATGCTTATGGAGATCTATAGTTTCCATCTTGGGGTGAGGCAATCATTGGAGCTTGGAACCTTTCTGTTCTTCAGGTCCTGTCAAAAGCTCTCAAATCTGGAAAGATGCTCTCTGAGTAAGATGAAAGTTGCAATTTTGAAGTGGTAACTGAAACTAGCAGAAATGAGGTTTAGCAGAAGCAGTGCATGTTCTCAAGCTCGTGATGACATTGCCAGCATTGGAAATGCTAGCGTGTGAAAATGGCAGAAACCAAACCAGGAGTTTCTTCCCTCTGAAAATTATATGTCCTTTGAGGAATCCTTTGCTAGGACAGAGGTTAGTTATGCTAGGCAAAGATCTCAGTTCCTCCTTCAGAGGGTGGAAAAACTAGTGTACAAATATGAAACAGTTTTGAGGTCAAACATTAGTATACTTAGAACAATAGCACAAAGGAAAAAAAATACTGAGCCAATTCTTCATAGTTTACACACAGCTTGTCTGATGTGAATGGCAGCATGAAGACAAGTGTTTGCCTTAATGAACTTAAAAGATATTTTTTGCCATATTTACGTGATGGACATTGAGGCAGCATCCTTTGAAACGGCTCAGAAACTTGTTGGCACAAATTTGCCCTTATTCCTAAATTCTTAGTCACTGTGAATCATTGACTTCTTTGACAAGCCTCCAGCCTCACCTATAAAGAGATTTATTTGTAGGCTTTTAAAACAGTGGGTGGATGGAGAAAGAGTTGCTTACTTTGATTAACCACCAGACAGTTAGACTGCAGTCACAATGCATAAGCAAGCAAAATGTTCAGTTATAAAGTTTGGCTATATTCTAATATAAACATCTATCCTCCAAGGCTGCACTTTCAGGGGAAATTGGGATCATACCACACAGCATCCCCAATTATCATCTTCTCTTTATCTAGGTTTCTCAGTTGGGAATAAATCATTTTCATTAAATCAGAGATTTGCCACTTTTATTAGAAAAACAATGAACTGTTCTGTGTCTTGCAATGTGCAATAGTTTCCTAGTCCTGAATGTGAAATAAAAGCATTCTTCTTTGAATGGGTTATAAAAGGGTTATAAAATGTTGGAGTTGTTGATAGCAGTTAGGTTGGGGATTGTTTTTCTGATTTTTGAGAGTATAGCTATTTTTATCCTCTATACTTCTTAATGACTGTGCCTACACTTCTTTTACCCCTACTACTGCAGGGTAGTGTTAAGCTACCTAAAAGCCACCTAACCAAAAACCCTTAGTTCTCCAACCATGGAAACACAATACAATGCAGGCAGACCTGAGAAACCAGAAAGATACTGCTGCCTACAATGGCTAGGTTCAGGCTGCAATGGCTAGGTTGGGTAAATTCATACCACTGTGCACTATTCAGGATAGACCTATTTGATTTGTGTGCTTGTTGATCAAGGTGCCATCAAAACCATCAAGGTTTTGAAAGGAAAATGAGGATGCTCCTATTTAACAAATGTTGTCAGGGCTGCTGGGAGAAGAGTTCCCTAAGTTCCTCCTGGCCCCACTGAATTTGCCTCTCCTAAAGCTGTCACACAGTAATTTCTATGCTGGGATAAATTATGGCTGATATATTGATGCAGACTATGCTTACCATGAGGCTGAGGCAGTGGGGAAAGCATGAGAAACTTTCAAAAGTAAATATAAAATTGCCCAGTGTTGCAAACACTTGGGAACACAATAAGGACACGTCATTGCATGGTTTGTTTCTGTTCTCCCTAAGTATTTGATATGCAAGTAATTTCAATCTCATGAGCCCTCCTTTGCAAATCCTTCTTTTGCTTATAATTGAACTTAACTACTAATATACAAAGTCAAATCAAAAGTCCATTAAGCCAAGTAGATTTACTTTGGGTGACTGTGTTTTAATGAAAGAAATGGTAGCATATGTAACTTCCAGAATTAAAATTAAAGCAATACCCCAAAGCATATGGGGTGAGGTATTCAGAACAGGGCTATGGCTGCTGATCCTGGAGACATTCTCAAAAGATACAGTAAGAAGTTAAACTACTCCCTCTAATGTTTTTGAGGGACTGCTCTTTTTTCTTTCCCCATTCCCTTTGTGTCTGTCATTTAAGGATACCAGCATGGCTCAGCAGGTTTATCTTCTTCACATGCCTTGAAGTTTTCATTGTGGCATCACCCTGGTGGCTAGGAATTATCTCAAACACCTTTGCCACATCTAATGAGTTAATGAAGGCAGTGGCACAGCTGTTTCATGTGATGAGCTTCATCTTCTTCTCAGGCCCCCTTCAGTCACAAGTAGTCTCTCATCTACACCAGAAAGCAACATAGACCAAGAAACACTGACAATGAAGGAACAACACTTTCAGGAGTGATGGCCAAGGCTGAGTTAGCTCTGGGAGCAGGGATTCACATTTTCTGTCCCTGCATGTTGAATCATAGAATCATTTGGGGTTGGAAGGGACCTCTGGAGATCACCTAGTCCAACCCCACCGCCAGAGCGGGTCTACCTAGACCACGTTGCACAGGAACTTGTCCAGGCGGGTTTTGAATGCCTCCAGAGAAGAAGACTCCACTACCTCTCTGGGCAGCCTGTTCCAGTGCTCTGCCACTCTCACAGCAAAGAAGTTGCTGCTCATATTTAGGTGGAATTTCTTACACTCGAGTTTGTGCCCCATTTCCTCTTGTCCTGTTGCTGGGCACCACTGAGAAAAGACCAGCCCCATCCTCCTGACATTCTCCCTTTAAGTATTTGTAAGCATTGATCAGATCCCCCCTAAGTCTTCTCTTCCCAAAACTAAAAAGAGACAAGTCCCTCAGCCTTTCCTCATCGGAGAGTTGCTCCAGGCCCTTAATCATCTCTGTGGCCCTTTGTTGTACCCTCTCCAGCAGTTCCCTGTCCTTCTTGAACTGGGGAGCCCAGAACTGGACACAGTACTCCAGATGGGGCCCCACCAGGGCAGAGTAGAGGGGGCAGGATGACCTCCTTTGACCTGCTGGTCACTC
>BJBW01006393.1:0-17291 GCA_004320125.1 Scolopax mira | reverse complement strand
TCCAACTCCAAAAAAATTCAGTGAAATTCAGTGAAATGTGTGTGTGTGTCTATATGGTACTATTTGTAAATTGTTCACCTCTCATGGTAACACTAAAGAAAATCAGTTGCTATTATCACTTTCTTTGGACATATTGATTATTTTTTAGAAAAATGTAACTACTTTAGACTGTTCTGCTAAAATGTATTGTAATTCACTGTTAAATGAAATATAATCAGACCTGACATATTCATGCAATATTTTTAATGGAAGATTGGGGGCAGGAATTAGGTTTCTGGAATTCCTTTTTTTTTGCATCAGTAGAGCTGATCCTGCTTGGCTATTGCGATGTCTGCCACATTGCAAACTACTTCCCTCAGCTGTGCTTTCTCTTTTATTGCTCATTTATGCTCAGTATATATGAATGCATAACAGAGAAATGACAATGAAATCACAGACGCTTAATCTTAAATGAGAGTTTCTACACATATTTGGAAAGGAGAAGTTAACCAAGTTAACTTGGTTGCTCAGTTTTGCTCTTTTAGCCAAAATTTGGCTTTTTAAAAATAACCCAATGTGATTTGACAAAGATCTGAAAGTTAGCCATTTTAGAAAAAGGAACACATTCACTTTATAATCAGCTGAATATGTAGATTTCTCCCTATAATACTATTCTTGCAATCAAGGTTTCATATGTAGTTGTTTCATTGTTACATGGTTTTTACTATATTGTATTTTTGGAAGTAGAATTCTATCTCTTAATTTGTTTCTACTGTTTATTTGTGACTTAATGATGATAATTTATGAGGTAAAAAATGGGAAGTCAAAGTGGGCAAATAATTTGGTTTAGAAAAACAACAGGTGGACTACCTTAGCAGCACTGTAGAAGAACTGTAGGCTTCCAAGCTACGGTAGTATTTGCCAGGTGATGCATCTTCCACTAAATCCTTAGGAACCAGTAGTTTCAAATAGCAAGAAAAGTAAGAAAAGAAGAAGCTGCAGGTTTCTTATCATGTTATTCCTTTATAGACAATGCTCCAGTTAATGACTCAATACAGTAAATCTGGTTCATGCATTTGATCAGATGCCCCCCAGACACAAACACACTCTGAACATCAAACAAGAAGATTCATTGGCTCTTGGTCTTTTTTTGCAAGTCACAGTATATACCACCTTTCATCTGAAGCCTTAAAGACATATTGACTTATTAATTTGCAAAAACTCTCTGTTAAACAACAAACTCTTCAGCAAACTCCTCCCAATGCCTAGATTTTGAAAAGCTTGAGGATTAGTTAAGCATTACTACACTGGTTAATAGTTACTATATTAGTTAAGCAGTTAGGCATAACTATTACTATTAGCTAACATGCTATATGAAAAATATTGCTATATTTGAATATAAATATATTTGAGAGACTTCTGTAAATGCTCTAAACTATCAAATTGTGGTTTAGAAAGATTAATAATTGGATTTTTTTGTAGCTGTATTAATCTTGTGGCAGATTGTGGCAAAGTACTTTTTCAAAAGTACTGGCAAAATTTGTTCCTAGCATCATTATGAAAGCCAAATGATTTTTTGGTTAGGAATGGCTGTAGACTTCTGTTGCTGCTGAGGAAAACACAGATTAATCTGACAGAGCAATTTTTTTTTTTTTTTTAAATAAGAAAAATGAATATAGAACTCTTCTGGTCTTATGGAACTGAGGAATTTAATTTTTCTTATCTGCTCTAAAACTGCCTAGTGTTCCATTTCTTGCTACTGTTGGAAGAAAAAAAAAATCAAATGTGACTTTTCCATTCACATTTTTCACATTGCTTACTCTTTTTTTGGCCAAACATAAAATTTACAGACAACCTTAATGAGATGTGTTAATATTTAAGAGAATCTGTCTTGTTTCAACCATACATCTTTGAGTTCTGCAACTTGTTGACAAGCAATTTGTCATGGTCTTGAGTGATGTTCAAGGAGAGATTTGAGGACTGAAACATATAGGTGGTGTAATAACTTTGCTGCATACTCTTTTGCAGGGAAAGTATATTTCAGATGCACAGCTTATCTGCATTTTGACTATAAATCCAGCTGCGCACACTCACAGATAGAGGTGTGATGGTCCCTTCTGTATCTCTGTGCCTTCACAATGATGTCATGGGGATGCAATCTGGTCTAGTGGGAGGTGGCCCTGGCCATGGCAGGGGGGTTGGAACTAGATGGTCTTTAAGGTCCCTTCCAACCTACATCCTTCTATGACTCTATGCTTCTGCTAATTCTGCATTTTTTCCCATATTATTTTGCAGAGTCTGTCTGACGCTGCATGAGAGTGAGGGTTCCCAGCATCTTTTTATTTCCTCTTTTTATTCTGTTTTATTAAAACAGCTGTTTTATTTTGCAATTTGTTGTCAGACCTTCACCACCTCTCCCTCTCATCCCCCTCCCCTCAGTGCAGAAAGAAGCCAAATTTAAGGCTAAGTTTTTGGGAAAGGAGATGGGTTTTTTCCTCCCTTTCATCTTCCTCACCAGAGAAAGAAATCCTGTATTAGCATTCAAAGCTATCTGAAGTTGATTCACCCTGAAAAATATTGTTACGCTATAAAAAGCTTTACCCTGCACGTAGTTATCCAAACCAGCTGCTGACATGCATGTGGACAATTACTCTAATTTTCTTCTGTCTTAATCATTATTTCAGAACTTTTGGGGTTTCTGCGCAATACTTTAAAGCTGACTATTTACCAGATAATTTTTCTGTTCTCAACAAGAAGGCTTGGATTAGTGTCAGCAAAGAGCTTCCTACATATCATAGCATTATGCTAATTAAGTTTTATGGCATGGTCATTTAATAGACTTGAAGTCCATGACATAGTTGTTGACTAAGTGCTTCATTAGAGTCCTCAAAAGGCTTTACAAAAGTTAGGTAAGCATTAAATCATCTACTTTCATAACAGTTTTCCAAGTAATTTAGACGCTGATTTATATCACAACTGTGGTACTGTATCTCAGGAAACAAACAATTTTCTGGTGACCAAATTATTTGGTATTTAGGAAGATTTATGATAATGGCACCATTCCAGTATGTCTCAAATTAGGCAGCTACAAATCTTTGGTCACTTTAAACATCTGAATTTAAGTAGTTTCATTAAGCCTAGTATAAAAAGAGTCTGCCAAATTAGTCTATTTTTGGATGCCAAAAGTTAATGGTTTAGTAATAATAGTTTTAAATATATATGATTATACTTAAAACAATTAAAATAATCTCATGGTCCATTAATTTCAAAGAGCTTTAAATCATTCCAGTCTTGAATCTAATTTCAAACTTGCAAGCATTAATAAAGTGACTTGAAGTGTTTAATGTAATATATATGGGATTCTAATGTTGCTAACTCCCCCGGCGCTAAGCTGCAAAAAAATGGGGTTTTGCAATTTGTGCTGCTAAGAACAGTGATTCGTCCTAATATCTGAAAACCAGAAAATTTTCAGAGGACTGTCATTATTTTTGTTAAAGCATTTCTGAAACTTATTATGAGCTTCTAAAACTAATCTCTGTTATTCTGCTACCACATTTCCCTATCAGTATTTATACAAAACACACCTACAGTCATCCAATGATCTCAAGAATCCTATTTAATAGGAAATAGCATAAGCTGAAGAACAAGGATCAGCTACACAGACAGCCTTGAAGAGTTTGTCTGTGTACCTTCATGTTGACATGGTTCACAAAAAAATCCTATTATTTTTTTATTCAGTTTTATCAAAAACTATCCTGCAGCTATATTACCAATCATACGTTTTCAAATAAAAGACTTCTGTTTGTTTTCAATTGTTAATTCATCTTTAATGTCTGTAATTAGAAGGGGTAAGTATTTGATAAAAAGAAACTCTTTAGCCCTAAAACATTGCAAAGTTTAAGACTAATGACCACCTCTACTGTTTTCTTCATATTTCTGTTTTGAGCTTCTTGTTCAGTGATCATAATGTATTCATTTTGCACATGTATATATTTACACCTACTTCTCATTGTTTCAAAATACCTCTGATCAATGAAATAATAGAAAATAATTGTCTGTAATCTATTGATTAATACATGTAACTACTTAGTACTATTGACCATGACCAAGGTAGGATATCTTAGCAGGGTCAAGCAAGCCCTTGTTGCCACTCTACCATGGCCACTATCCTGGAACACCCACTGCAACCCACAATATGCTATTTGCAGGAAGAAGTGCTGCTATGGTAGCACCTGTGGAAACATTTTCTTTTATCCCATGCAATTTAAAATCTTTGAGTATATGTTTATTCTTTCTATAGTTACAGACCAGGGCTGCTTACCCATTTATTCCTTGATGCAAGCAAGAAAGCAGGAAAATGAGGAAGGAAAGAGCTTGATATAAACAGATCTGGACAGGCTGGATCAACGGGCCCAAGCCAATGGGATGAGGTTAAACAAACTGCCAGGTCCTGTACTTGCATCACAACAACCCCAGGCAGCGCTACAAGCTTGGGGAAGAGTAGCTGGAGAGATGCCTGGCAGAAAAGGACCTGAGTGTGTTGGTCAACTGTCGGCTTAACAGCAGTGTGCCCAGGTGGCCAAGAAGGCCAACAGCATTCTGGCCTGTATCAGGAACAGTATGGTGAGTAGGACCCGAGTAGTGATTTTCCTCCTGTACTTGGCACTGGTGTACCCCACCTCGAGTACTGTGTCCAGTTTTCGGTCCCCTACTACAAAAAAGACATTGAGGTGCTGGAGAAGGTCCAGAGAAGGGCAACAAAGCATGCGAGGGTCTGGAGAACAAGTCATATAAGGAGAGGCTGAGGGAGCTGGGGTTGTTCAGAGAAGGTCCAGACAAGGGCAACGAAGATGGTGAGGGATCTGGAGAACAAGTCATACGAGGAGAGACTGAGGGACCTGGGGTTGCTCAGCTGGGGCTGAAGGGAAACCTTATTGCTCTCTACAACTACCTGAAAGGAGGCTGTAGCCGGGCAGTTCGGTCTCTTCTCCCAAGTCACAGGCAATAGGACAAGAGGAAATGGCCTCAAGTTGTGCCAGGGGAGGTTCAGACTGGATATTAGGAAAAATTTTTGCAATGAAAGGATTATTAAATACTGGAATGGGCTGCCCCAGGAAGTGGTTGAGGCATCATCCCTGGAGGTATTTAAAAGATGGGTTGACATAGTACTTAGACACACGGTTTAGTGACAATGTTTTTATCAGTTACGTTGATGGTTGGACTAGGTGATCTTAAAGCTCCCTTCCAACCTCCCTTGACAATTATATGATTCTATGATTCTATGAACTTGGCAAGAAAAAAACTTACATTTGTCCTATTTTTCTCAGTTACGGTGGCTAAATAAGTATATTAGCCAATGGGGATGGGAAGAGATAACAGGCTGCCTGAGCACTTCTATCCATCCCACCCTGGTTATCTCATCCGGCAGACTATGAACTGATGGAGGAAACAGTTCTATGTCAAACATCATTTCTGATCTCCCTTTGCAACTACATGGCAGATGATACAGCAACAGTGTATCCATATGCCATTTCTATAGGGCAGAATCCACATTTTTTCCTGTCTTCAATAGTTCTTTGTAAAATAAAGCTAGTCTCCATTTTCTCTCTCAGTCTGACCCTGTATTGGAGTGTCACTCTACTGTCACTTTGTGGGACCTCCAGATTTTTAACCTGAAAAGTTATAAGAAATGGAAAGACTGGGTTATCACAAAAGCTTCAGACAAACCTTCTGACAGTGTTTCCTTCTTAATATTTCTCATATGCTTCTATATAAAATGTCCAGACCTATTTTTACATTTGAAATAGCACTATATAGTGCTATAGTGCTATAATTTAGTTATATAAACTAAATTAATAAAATGTGATTTTTGCCCCCTAACTGCCAGATCGCTATAACCCACCTGGAATCCAAACATTTACCTGTAATTGCAAAAATTACAGACTACACAGCATTGTAAAATAAATTGCTTCTGAACCTGTCCCAATATGTAACCTAGACTTGTTTTCATTCTTGACATGTTTCATGTGGGTGTGAATTACTTCTCACTATTTCACTTGCAGCCTTCAATTTAATATAACAGCAACATCCAGGCACAATCCCTAATATTCATTTTACTGTGGATTGTAGAAAATCTCCTGCAACTTTATTAGAATGCATAATATTATAATTTTTCTGAAAAACAATTTTGTCTTGTCAGAATGGGGCTAATCTATCTTGTCTCCAGCAGCATGCCAGAGTTGTCTGGGATTTAAAATTTAACTCTGATATTATTGTTTTAATAATTTTTCCTTTCATTGCAACTTTCAAATCGGATTTGGGTGATTGCCAAAGCATTATAAAACTTCTCTAGGAAAGTTATAACTGAAAGAAAGCATTTTGAAACACACCTGATGGAGTGGAGTTTATAGTTTAGTTTTGTATTTCCTAATGACAAAAACAACTGCACTTCTGGTATAAGCGGATAAGAGACAGCCTCTGCTGCCTTGTCACTTTCTGACAACAGAACCCAGGGGATGCAGAGCTTAAATAGGAGTTGTATTACAACAACTGTTTTAAGTGCTTGTGTATCTTAGTATTAGTGCTTTAGTTCTAATTTTTATTTTGCTTTCAGTCTTGAGAACTTTGTGATGGCTAGGATTTGAAAAGTATACAGGCTAAGTAGATTAATTGGCCAATTTCTGGTTTTCCGCTAAAAGTAGAAGTATAGTTTTATTAGCAAACACACACTGGCTACAACATGGCTACTATTACAAAAAAAACAGTTCAGATAATTGACAATTTTCAGGTTTTTGAGGACTTCTTGAGGACTAGGTCTCTGAGTATTAAGTCTAACAGATACAAATATTACCTTGACAAAAGAATTATACTCAAAGATTTATTTATTCACACACACACACACATCATCATCATCATCATTTTTAGCTGTCCCTGGTCTTTCGAGGCTGCTTATTGGCTTCAACACTTGTTTGCTCTAGGCTCCCCTCGTGTCAGCTGCCCATTTCTGGCCTCTGTGGAAGATATCAGCAAGTGAAGGTTCAGCCACTTGTCTGTGATTTTGCCAAACTGTAACAAAAACATTTCCAGGACTCCTCTATTATACAGTTTGGCTTTTAAAGATGCCTCCCAAGGTTTTGCTTAACATCAGTGATGTACTGTGTAAATAACCAAATGATGTACTGTGTAAATAACCAAAAATTTAAGCACAGCTAACTCTGTAACACAGATTTATTTACTGTGACCACTGTCCTAACCTAGGAGAACTTGCTTTCTCCTACTGGATTCTGCCTTGTTTTCACATTTCTTTACAGTTTATGTTTGAAATACCTCCTTATAACATTATCTAATGAGGCTACACCATCTTTTTGTACAAAACATTTCCAGTTCTCTGAAATATTTGTTCCTGTTACAATATAACTTATAAAGTTATTTAGTCAGTCTTGTACTACTCCGTATGTTTCTATCAGATCATTCATCTACTTAACACATTTCATAAGGTTGCCTTGAAAACATTAACTTCAACTTTACTTTCAGCCTACCCATCTGGTTTTCACTACAACATAACCCCAGTCATTTATTATTAGAAGCTGTTACTTAGTAATGGGAACTAAATAGTTAAATTTTTGCCATTTGAAAATATACAAAGTTATATTTTTTTTGTTATAGACTTAAAAGAACTGAAATTACTTGTTTAATTGGTCCCAATCTTCCAAGACAATTCATTACCATTGGTAATCTACTAAGGTTAGATTGCCTACTGCTTATGAAGACGTCACAGTGAAACGTTTAATCAAGCTCTGCTTCACAGTGCTGAGGCTTCCTACTGATACAGATCTGTTATCTTTATTAACTCTGCAGAATCTGCTGCATCAAACTCCTCCTTCCTTGACTTGTATGCATCTTTAGCTCTGCAGAGAAGGAACACGTCAATAATCAGTTTTAAATAGTTCATAGAGCTACAAGTTATTGACCATAGAAATGAAGAATTTGTGGTTCAGAAAACTATATGCTCTTAAGAAAATCCACTCTGATGAATATACTGGTGAAAAAATGTCTTTCTGTAAGTTTGCTTTGAGTAAGCCACTGCCTATATAAAGAACACTGGTTATGAATTATTAATTTAATAAGCCAGAAGGCTTAAGAAGAAAATACCTGTGCTCCCCCTCTAGGAGAAGGGAAAAAGGTAGTGTGGGAAGGCTTCATTTACATAAATTACTCTTCAGCTTCAGTGCATTTTTTCAATCAGTGTTTTGCTGTAGTAAGAGTTTGTATTCTGAGCCTAGGAGTACTGTATGAGTGTGCAGAAGGGGGAAATGATTGAGGAAGACATAGCCTAGGCAAGTGGTTGCTCTGAGCAAACTCTTAGGTAGGAAAATCAAAGTCAATAAGCAGATTGTCTGATGGGTTCCTTGCAGTGGTCCTGTTTTTCTCAGAGATGTCTCTGAGAAGAGACAGAGCAGAGATGTTCCACAAAGCAGAGCAACAATGTTGAAGGACAAGATCAGTGCTGGAAGCTTTGAATACAATCTGGTAGCAGAGATTTATCTGAACCTGAACTGGGAGAAAGAGCAAACCCAGGCCCAAGATAATCTTCACTACTTGAATTTGTGAAAGGGGATATAAGAAATTAATGGTGAGTATCTTACGAATGAGGTGCCATGTTTCAGAAAGCCAAATAACTTGTAATTGAAACCATGTAGCGCTGGTCATATCACTGTCAAATTCTTTGAATTATAGTTATCTTTATTCAAATAAAAATAAGATTAGTTTTTTCCACTAAAATGAAATTATTTGCAGTTACCCATTCCCAAAAATTACTGAGAGTGGTGAGGTGGTGAGGGAAAGGTAAGGACAAGCAAAGGAATCAAACTCTAGATTTCAAAAAATAATATTAACTTTCCAACTTGAAATGGAACTGCAGTTCCATTTTTATCTCAGACTATGTCTTCCTAGCTCTATTTCTGAATGCAATCCAGTATACTGACATTAATATCTGGCAGTAGAGAAGATGCATATTAACCCACATTTATCCATGTAGCTCTAGACATGCTACCGTGACAAGATATTACTACAGTTCATTTTGCCAGGTATTAGCTGGGTATTGGTAGACCATATTCCTCTTACTTCTTGCCTACAACAAAACTCATAGCTAGAAAACAAGAGTAGCAGCTTTCAAAGAAAAGTAATGGTTTGTAGTGGCATAAGATAATCTGGACTCCTGTCTTTTTCTTGCGGAATGGAAAGCTGATTCTGATTCTGTTCAGGGAGGGTAACTGCAGGGTGACACCAGGTAATAGACACTCGCCCTTCATGTCTGGAGGCTGGGTCAGCAGCATTCCCTTTACCAGCAAAGACTATGGCTACAACTGGCTAGTCAATGAAGGTAGGCTTTGTTTAAGCCATAAATATAGTGACTTGAACCAAAATTATTTATCCTAGTTTCTACTTGTTCTCAAGCGAAGTTTCTGGGCGCTCCCAAAATTGTGCTTTGTGCTGACTGTATATATTGTCAGATGCAGAAATGACAGAAACTTTCATTCTGTATTTAAATCTCAATCTTTCCTAATGCTCAAATGCAAGGATGAAATTGCCAACTCTATGGAAAAGATTACAGGTTTCTAAGATTATTTTTTTTTAGAAGGCAACATTACTTTGCCTGAAATACAACAGATCCAGGTTCTGCAAATGTTAAAGTAGCATTATTCAATTATGTAAAGCAGCAGGAAAGCTTTTCTTCTTTGCATCTTGATATACATAATAGCATAAGTCAATATTCATGCTAATATTAATTGAAAAATTAATACCATTTTATTATTGTTGTAAGAAGTAAGAAAACTAAAAACCTGAGTAAGTGGATAGGCAACACTCCAGCTCCCCACTTCATAAAATTAGTTTCAGTATTTATTTATACTGCAACTAGTCATGGGTCAAAATCAACTGTGCTAGGTAATCTGGGTGTAAAAGTTGACCTAAAAGGACCTCTATTTCTCATGCCCCACTTGCTCTTAGGATAGATGTCATAACTGCCAATAAAATATATAGACTGTATCCAAGATATTACCTAGAGGCTTGAGGTTTTGTCTTTTCTGATAATTACATTTCAAATAAACCTGCTTATATCATGCAGACCCTTGCCCAATTTGGATTTAGTTAAAGTGAATATAAATACATGCATAAATCTGAGAACAGCAAGGGAACATTGCAGATAAAATTTCAGCTCTTGAAGTCTAAGCTAAATAAGCTCTAACCCATTAAAATTAGTTTTAGCTATGTAAATTTGGAGAAGTTGTAAATAATTAATAGACATATCCACAGCTCTTTCCATACTGATTTTAAACGCAAGCGTGTTCTATTTAATCCTCAAACTATAAAATGTAAACTAGGGATTGGTGACTCTCTTCACTAGGGAGCTGAGGGCTTGCCTTGCCATTACCCTGATAAAACTTCACTGACCTGTGTGATGTTCCTGATTTTCATTATTAAAAGCAGACCTGAGGCCAAGGAATGAGGTGAAAGTTACACCTTGGAATAGAGTGTCAAACGGTGACATCTTGCTTTTTAATATAGATCTTAATCTTTACCCTTCCATTTTTTTTATAACAGAATTCATAAGGGCTATAAAAAATCATAAATTAGATAAAAGCAGGTTTATTTCATATTGCTGCAACCTTGTGGTTAAAACAAAAGATTATTCAGAATGCAGTTCCTGCAAAAGAAAAATCCATTAAATACATCAGTGTTCATATGCATGCTCTTTTTCTCTTTCTTTCCACTGATTTTTGCTGCATGTGTATTGCTAATTTTGTCCAGTATTTTGCTAATTTCATACTGCAGCATGACAGATACACCTTTAATACTTCTCATAATAACAGTTAAAATACATGCACATGAAATGCATTCGGATATTGTCAAAACTTTTTTGCTAACTAAGGGAGCATAGAAACTGGCCAAGTAACAGCTACTTGTGATACGTAATACAGAAGGGATGACATAATCAGTGGGTATGGTG
The DNA here is from genome assembly GCA_004320125.1 of Scolopax mira. Classification (NCBI taxonomy): domain Eukaryota; kingdom Metazoa; phylum Chordata; class Aves; order Charadriiformes; family Scolopacidae; genus Scolopax; species Scolopax mira. The sequence continues at coordinate 6,304 of BJBW01006393.1, read as the reverse complement.
AAATCTGGGGGATTTTCCTTCTCTTAAGATCCAATGCTGCAGTGCTGTATGCTCTTGGAAAGGTCTTTTCAGTATTGGTCCCTTTACTTTGTTTCCCACTTTCTGATGATCCTTTCTGCGTAAAGCAAATTCTCCTGATGGACCACCACACTGCATGCAATAGTACAGCACTTAGTACTAGTGTCTGATCTCTAAGAAATAGAAAGTATTACTTTAGTACCATGGTTTGGGTTTTTTTTTGTTCGTTTTGTGTTTTGTTTGTTTGTTTGTTTGGTTTGGTTTGATTTTATTTGGTTTTTTCCATCGTTGTTGCACTGAAAATGACAAAAATCTCCTAGGGCACTAGAAATTGGTATAGATGGTTGCTAATTAATATTTATTCCCCTCTGAAGGTCACCCACGGTATAAGTAGGATGTTATAAGACACAGCATGGTTAAGGAAGATGTCTTTCTGAAAGACTGAAATCCAGTGTTCCTGGAGACATTAAATTTGCAGTTATTGTTGGACAAAGGAGGACAGTCCAGAGACTAAATTTAGTAATTCCCCTTGTCTGAATCCCTTTTCCATTGTGCTCTGGATTAGCAGGCAATGGGTTCTGCAATAAACATGTTACATGGTATCATGGGTCTTTAATCAGTTTGTGACTAAAATGGAGCTGCCTTTCAGTATTATGTCCTCTTGCTAAAGTAGGTCTGTGACAACAGTGCACACAGGAGCACACTAAGGGACAAAACTGCAACACATGCATGTTGAATGATGCACAAGAGGCAGAAGGGAGACTTCCTCCTCTTCATCCCATCCATATAACCCCAGAGAGCCTCCACTGTACACCCAGGTGGCCTGTGTGTCACGTGTGATCTCACTTCAGCCCGTGGAAATGTCACACGCAGCGAACACTTTGTGCCCTGGGACCTTCCATAGATGTAGTACAACAGGACAGCATGCAGGCACCCTGCAGATCTCCCAGGGCATGAGGAGTTAAAATGAAATTCAGCCAAGCCTTTTCCCCTTCTGCCTATGTGATACCTATGCTCCTTGTTAGAGTTGAGTAGGAGGCAGAAGAAATCCATGGATTTTCCTTTCTTTTACATGGGATGAGACTACAGAGAAAGCATTTGTCCAGAGTTTGCAAAGGTCTGTAATAATGGACTTCGATATAAATAAACTAAAACATTAAATAAACTAAACATTACTCACGAATATTGTTTGCATGCACCTCTCTAACTCTGGTTAAGTTCTAACAGCTCCAAATCACACAGGCCCTTTTGATTGAGATGCAAAGCTCACAATACATTTTAGTTCAAGGCAGCCAAGATTTAAATGGTTCACTACTGAGGCTGCATCAACTCCAGGAAGCTATTATTCATTAATGGGTATAAGGAAACTCACCCTCTGTAATTAACATGCCTCACTGAAGACTGTATCCTTCATCACCATGGATTGTGAGAGAACATTGCATAACAGCAAATGGCAGCTCTTCGTGACTCGGAACTCATAGCTATATATTTATATATAGTTAAAATAGGAATTTTGGCTTTCCACACATTACCTTAGGAGGAAAGTAAACTAAATAAAAAAATCCTGTTGATTTATTAATTTGTCAGTAAAGCATTAAACATTCTTTCACTGCATAGTTTCACTGCATCATTAAATGGCAGCACCTAAATCAGGGATTCGCTTCTTTTTATTCACTTCTCAGTAAAATTAGGAAAAAGAATCTGAATCTTACTTTATGTACTCACTCTTTATGATGACTAAATTAAAATTCTGACACAAATTTATTTATAATATGATTAATTCAGCCCCAAATAATATTAAAAATTAGCAACTGTATTTGGGGTTGGGTCAGAGACTTGAAATGCACAGGTTCACTTCAACCAGCTCCTGAGTTTTAATAAAACTTAGTTGAGCTTCACTGTGCATCTGCATTGTCAAACAATTCAGTTCCTTGGTTCACTACTGTGTGCTGTCCCCTTGACCTTGCACTCAGTATATACACTTCTAACTTCTCTTTTGGTGCTACACAAGCAGACCTATCTAAAATGCATGTTTAGGAATGTTTAATGGGAATAGTTAAGAGGCTGAATGATTAACCCTTTTTTTTTAAATGGTAAATCAAAAGAAAACAAAATTCTAGATAGTCCAGGGTTCCAGCAGTAACCCCACACATGGCCTCATGCCATTTCACTAGGCATGCAATGCTTCTCCCTACTAGACTACTAAGAAAAAAAAAATTGCTCTGCAAGAGACTGACATACCTTTCACATTATTTCAGTTATTTCACATTGAAAAGTCACAAAACAAAGTATTTTAGGATACCAGGGCCTTGCAGAAGTCACAGAAAAGCTTGTGCCAGGCATCCTTTTTCTCCAAAGCTTGTGCAAGATCACCGCTGCAGTTCACTGGGAAGGACTAGCTGGTAGCAACTTGAACACAAGTCACTGCACTACCTGATCTGGAGATAGGAGACTAGTATCTAATCTCAGACATGAGACAGATATGAAAGCTTTTCATATTATTATTAATATTGATTTTATATATTTTATAGGTTTATTATTTATTTAAATTTATTCATTGTTCCAGTGAGCAAACTTGTGGAGAAAGCTCAAATTTTGGTTGATAGCTGCTTTCCATATGTGCCAGGGTAATAGGATGTTGCTTTATAATATTCATTTATAAATTGAGGACAACTTTCTGGAGTAAAACAATGCACTAAAAAAATCCCAAAGCCTACATGAAGGATGTTTTGAAGGGGAAAACTAATCCTTCAAACACTTTCTTATACAAGTGTACAAACAATATTTGAATGAAGCTTGCAGGAAAGTTTAATGGACTGCAGTTTCCAGAGAGAGTTAACAGATTGCTAAGGAAGCATATTCTAGTATGGAAAATGGACCTTAGTTTCCTAGGAAAAACAAGGTCACATGCATTTAAAAAAAAAGTTTTGAGCTTTGTATCAGAACTTCTGGAAGAGACAGAAAATGAAAATAGGTCAAAGGGCAGCCAAAGGTGAAAAAACATATCTCTTATGAGGATTGAGCAAGTAATCACCTCCCATAAGAGGTGGATAAACTTAGAAGTCAATATAAATAAGCAAAAACCTCATATAGCAACCAAAGATGAGGTAGCTTATGAAGTACACACTTTAAACTGAATTAGGGACCAAAACAGTCTTCCTCTAGACTTAATCTTGAGTCAGTCACTTACTAGAATGTAAGCCAAATGTTACATATCAATTCAAATTAATTGAGAGCAAGTCTTCTTAATGCTCCTGCCAAAGGAATTACAAAGATAGGAGTAAGGCTACAGAAGCCACTGTGAAAATCTAGTACAATACATAAATTAAGTAAGTCAAACCCCACTCTGACTTACTTTCATTTCCAGTACATCTCATCCACTCAGTTAATATTCGTTTGCATGCATTTTCCATACTGTACCTGAACATTCTGATCAATGAGGGACCTGTGCTCATTGATTGCAGTGCTTCTCAAACTGACCTCAGGATCACCAGCGACATCGAGAGACCTGTTGGGATGAACAGAGCCCTTCCATGTCAGAAAGTCAACAAACTAATTTCTGAAGAATATAGGTCATCTCAGTGGTTGGCAAGTTTAAAGTCCATGGACTTTATTCTGCCTCATGCTTTTTCAACAAGTTAACATGAGTTCAAGTTTGAGCCCTGATTTACTGAAGGAATTGCAATTCTTGTAATTGCAGGAACAGAGGGAACAATTAGAGCCCAAAGTGTTTTAGCTAAATAGGACTGAGGAGGATCTTGTGAAAGGAGACTTGTGAAAAATGAAGTCTTGAATGACATCATGATGGATACATTAGGGGAAAGTTTCATATTTTTATAGGAGGAAACTAATGGATTAAGGAAAAAGCTGAACATAGATGTGTGACTACTGTTAGATTCAAAAGGAAGAAGAAACCAAGAGTTTATTCATAGGTGTGGTGTTTCCAAAAGTTGGGTATTCTTGAACAACACTAATAACAAAAAGAGTATGAGATACCTGACCATAAGTTACCAAAAATTTTGATAAGCTTGTCATTTTTCCTCTTTTTACCTAATGGCAGGCCTACACACAAGGTAGGAACTGACACAGTACAGTCCAGAAGATTAATGAGACAGTACACTAAAGTAGGGAGGAGAGGCAACAGCTTTTGACACCAGAAGTTTAGTTTAAGCTCACCTCTCTACTTTACTTCCTACGTGAAATCCAGCAAGCCTTTCTGCCAGACTTCATAAAACAGTACTTCCCTATTTCTGAGATCCTTTTCATTGTCAGAGCATACAGCACAAACAGATGGTCTGTTGTCTAAACCAATACCATCCTGTTCAGGAAGAATTCAGAACTGATTTTCCAGCCAGAAATTCAGCTCCAAAACATCACCTGCATGTACAGCTCAATCTGGAAGCTCAGGCTCCTGGTACTGCTGAGAGAAGGAAGATGTGGAGGCTATTACAGGCAATGGGGATGGTATAGTCTTTTCCAGAAAAAACTCCAGCCTTCCAATTCATAAAACAGTCTTGAGGTTTTTTTCCCCAGGATAATCCCAAGCACCAGCTTCACCTGTTCCTCCTGTTTAACATAACATCAGGGACATACTGTAGCTAATTTTTCCAGCAATTGGTCCTATTACAACATCTTCAAGAGTCTTCCTCCAGCCAGTCTACTTTCTCTGGGTGGCATGGATGAACTGTGGATGAAAACTTCTGTAATTAACCACATCAAGCTTCTGCATTTTTCAATATTCATCCATTACTGCTTTCACCATGACACTTTGTAAAGGACATACTAAATGGCAGGAAGCCGATTCCGATTTCAGTGCACAGAATAATGTGTTCCCACTTCCCCATACAGAGAAGAAAATTAACAATCAGAAATGAGACAAATTATAGTATGTATTTCTCATGAATCACTGACAAAATATTTTATGACCTCCTGTGAGATAAGAGGTTAGACAAAGGAGATATTAGTAGATTTGTTATAAAGGAGAATAGTTTTGGCAGAATATCATTCTTTTCTGTTTAAAGAGTACATATGGAGAAAAAGTTTCCCTAGAAGAGAGATGGTGCCACTCATGGTAAACTCTTATCCAGTATAAGATCATTAATATGTTCATTTAAGACCTCTGAATATAAACATGCTCTTCAGAATGGTACTTCAGTACCGTTTCTTTGTTTCTCTCTTCTCCTCTAACCTCTCCTCATCTCTTTTCCCTCCCCTCCCTTCCCCTTCTCATGTTTATATCAAGAAAAAATTTCTCTTGGCATCATGAGAAAACTTCTTGGAAAGCTCACTTCAGTGAACCTTCTCACAGCACCAATGACTTAAGTCTAGGTTAAAGTATACCTATTTCTTTGACTTCTTCTTTATCTTGCAGAAAAAATAAAAAAATTTTCTTGCATTTCTTGCATTTCTGCAAAATAAAAAAATAAAAAAAATACCAAAAAACCCTACTGATGAATGTTTATTATTATTATTCCAAAGCCAGCCAACTTAGGGTCTTTGAAAATATGGTGTCTGCATTATCCACTGAGAAAACCATTGGTCTGTACTACCCTTGGACCTAGTTTTGGGGATTGTATGAGAAACTGCAAAATTATGCTAGGTAAGCGCCAATAACTAAAAGAAATGGGCAAACATATGGCACCGCTCAGGCAGATGTCTTGACCCTCTCCATTTACTAATAGAGATGTAGTTAAAATGCCTGAAGCTGCACCAGGCCTAAGCTTTAAAAATCTTCAAAAATCTTCAAAAATGCCCCACATGAAACCTTACAGGTGCTGTAATAACCCACAAGGTACTCAAATTTACATTATCCATATGACCCAGAAAAATCTAGCCTCATTAATTTCCCAGTTGTGTTATGCCCTAATGTTGTGGTTTAGCCTCAGAGGGGAACAAAGGACCACGTGGCAGCTGCTCACACAGATCAGAGTCCCCACTGGTGGCGCGGCCGGGAGGGGAAAATTGAAAGAAAAACTCATGGGTTGAGACAATTTAAACAGCAAAGGTCACAAAAAAATAACAACGATAACATGGACAGAGGAGTATACAACCGCAATCACATTACCACCGCTTGCCAATGCACCAGGAACACACCCAACCACACCACTTTCCCTGCACCTTCTGCCCCAGGGGCGGGACTTCCTCCTCTTATTTCACTTCCTGTCCCTCCCCCTCCCCGGCTAGCTCGGGCCCTCCCCCTGGGCGTGGCTCAAATGGAATGGAATACCTGTGTCCCTGCTAGGTCCTGGGAACAATTAACCCTTTCCCCACCAGACCCAGTACATCA
>BJBW01006392.1:63296-115832 GCA_004320125.1 Scolopax mira | reverse complement strand
TTCCCCCCCCCCCCCCCCCCCCCCCCCCCCAACTTCCATCCCCTCAGCTTTTCAGCGCTTTACGAGCTGATGACACAAAGGGATGGGGTTTTTGGCATGGGGACACGCAGCCATCTCTGGGCTGCAGCGTGGTTCAGTGAGGTACAGTGAAATGGCTGCACGTAGAAAGATGGCAGCTGGGAAGGGAAAAGGAAATGCAAAGGCTCAGACACTTCTCCAAGCCACAAAGCTGTGACACAGTAGCAGCTGTGGGGCTGATAATGCCCTGAAATGTCACCCTATGAGGAAGGCTACGATAAATATGATGATAGAGGAGGAAAAAGTTGCCCTCGGTTGGTTGGAAATCAAACACAATTCTGCGTTTGTTTACAGCGCAGTGGGAATTCGTGTCTGCAGAAGGCACAGCCCCGATGTGGAAATTAGCCAGGAAAGCGGGGGCTGACACCTCTGCCCTCTTTATTTCCCACCAAGAGACCTGCAGCAGAGCATCCACTCGCCCGCTCCAGGGCAACCGGGACAAATTCCACAGCATGTTATCCTGTCCTGCTGGCCGAGGTCAGGGCTCTGCCCAGCCCTGGCAAGGCTTTTACTTCTGCCAGGGGAGAAGGGTGGTAGAACAGGAGAGAAAGATTCCCAGGAAACAGCTCAGAATAACCAAACTTAGGTAAAAAAGAACAGCAAGAGGGTGATGTTTCATATTATTAACAGCTGAGCTTCCAGCTGAGCCCCATTCTGGGTGATTGAGCAAAGCAGGAGTGGGCTTTATTAGGAGCCCACAGGTAACACCCTCCTCCCTGCCTGCCTGGGGTGGTGCTGGGGTGTGTGGGGCTGGACTGGAGGATGGATACACCAGGTAATGGCTTTTTCTGGATGGATACACTGGGTAATGGCTTTTCTAGGATCAGTCTTTTTTCCATGGCTGATATCCCTGGGATGCCCCTTTGAGATGCTGATCCTCAGCGAGTGCTGGAGTTGGGAATTGCTCTCTGAGATCTTCCCCACAAAGTGCTCCCCTCTGGCTGGTGGGGTCTGGGTGGGTGCTGAGGCAGCTCTGCCTGGAGAGGGCTCCCCACCTGGGAATGAAGGCAAAGGGAGTGTTTACTTTCTTACAGGAACTTCATATTCCTTGTGTGTTTGATCTAAAAGAAACCTGTATGCTTTTGATGCTTACTGATAATGGGCTGGGTTGAATATTATGGGTAATGACAGCTTAAAATTCCTGAGTGGTCCAGTAGAAACAGCTGGTTGAATATCAGAGTTCAAATTAGACCAAGTCTGCTACTGGGTGATCTAGAAATTATGGCTGTACCACTGCAGAGAGAGGGATGTTAATGGGGGCAAAGCTCCACTTGTGTGTGTTCTTTGTGTGAAAAAGCCATTTGATTCAGTAGACTTATGTGGAAGAAACATATTTATATTATAGTAGCACCCAGCAATAGACTGGTACATTATTTTTGAACAGAACATAAAATATAAAGCTAAAAGGCGCTCCCTTGTCCTATGATCTTGTAACTGGAAGAGCAGAGGACACTCCTCAGGCCAGACAGGCTTTTGGAGCAGTGCATTTCTTCTGCCCTTGCTCAGAGAGCACAGGTTGCTCTTGGCTGGAAAATTTTAACTTCTGTTAAATTGGGATTTAATTAGAAGACAAGGACTATCCCCGTGAATGAATAGTAGCTTTACAAATATTGTAATCATCTTTCCAATGACTGGGTGGTTTTGTTTTGCTGATACCAATAGGAAAAAAGGCAAAATATCTTGGTTTGCTATTTATTGCTCACAGCTTTATTTGATTCACTTGAACCTGAATTTCAAAGCCACATGAAAGTCAAAGGGTGTGAATCCACTTAAATTGAAACCAAATGACAGCTGGCTGGAATGCCTGGGAAGAGAAACCATGGAGCTATATGTGCTTCTCACTGAAGCTGATGGGAAAATGATTATACCTTTGCCAATGGGAAAGCTTCCATTGACTGCTGGGGGCAAAACTGTATTTCTAGTCAGTGCATAAATACAATGCCTGTAAGCTTGCGTGTGATTGGGCACCTAAAATAATTCAACTTATTTTCAACCTCAGCCTGAAAGTTGGTGCAGATTGTTTAGGTCCAGCTGAACCCTTGTGTATCACCAGTGGTTGATACTTGTGAGAGGAGGAGATAGTTTACAGCCTAAATAATTGAAAAATGATTGGTGACGTAACCACAGAATTGCATTCCAGGGACTGGAGGCACCATGCTGCCTTCCTCATTAATTAAAGATAATTGAAAAATACTGTTTCTAATTATTAACAGAGAAGAGCTTAGCAGCTTTAATGTGATGCAGTGATTGAAATTGAAAAACTAAAGTCCCAGGAAAATGTGAGCCTGGGACACTTTGCAGTGTCACTAAAAGCAAATATCTTTATGAACAATTAAGATGTGTGGCTCTGAATTACTGAGGAGGAGGAGGGTTGGGATGCTCACCATACTGAGGATGGGTCTGTAGCTCTGCATCTGCTGAGATGCACTTAGAGAATTGGTTTGTTTTCTTCTCAAGTGTCTCTGTTTCCAATCAATGATTAATTAGCTTCAGCTAATAGCAATAATTGTCAGCTTCCCCTTGAAGATGAGCTGAGTTTTGCAGGCTGCAAAGCTGATAGATGCCAGTTTCTCTCCAAATGCTTGTTAGGTGTCTTCAGGTGCTTCTGTTTATGTGCAGGTGAGAAACCCTCAGTAGTTCATGCTGCTTCTAAATGCAGAGTGAGGTGCACTAATATGGTGTTCACACTGTGGGTGCACCAATGCAGAAATGCTTGGTCAATCTGCTACTCTTTTGTGTTTGACATACAAAGCTTTTCTTCATCCAGTTGGAAGCAGAATCTCATCCCTTTCTCTTGTGCTTCTGTCTCTCTGCTTCCAATCCCTTGTCAAATGGTAATTGCTGATTTTTGCTTTATTCACTGGGCTAATATTTTTGTCAAACAAGGAGTTTGGGATCAGGTCTTGACCCATGAAGTGTATCTGAAATCACACTGCAAATCTCCCCTCACCCAGCCAGGCTCTCCCTCCTCCCCTGGGATATTCTCTTCCAGTTTTATGGATGGCTTATAGCCTCATGGCTTTTGAGCTCCTACTTTCCTATTGAGCAGCTTCACAGTCGATCTTCATTAACTGTTACCAATCTTGCATAGCTTCTTACTCTGATTTCATGCTGAAATAATTCTCTACTCTTTTCCAGAAATATATGAGCTTTCTGTAAGTTGTTTTGCATCTTCATGCCACAGCTTAAAAAAGGTTGGTGTGCAGGCAGAGATGCAAAAGATGCATTATCTTTCATTTAAATGCAGTAAGCTGTCTCCTAAATGCATGTTTGCTGCACAGGAGACCAGACTGATGCACTCATTTCAGAGCCAAGACATGGGGATCCTTATTATGCTGCATGTTATTCATTGTGCTGTTGAATTCAGTGGAGCAGAAAGGGCTTGAAGTTCCCCCAAATAATTTCCTGCTGAGGATAAATCCCGTACCATCGCTCTGCTGTAAGGCATGAAGCACATGTACCTCCTAATTTAAAAAAAAAAAAGGGAAAAGTATGAGCAGGATTTTGAAAAACCATTTATAACTCCCATCACATCTTGCATAAGTGTCACCTTGTAGTGTCTCGCCAAGAGAGACAAAAGTGTCTGTAGCTGAAAGGAAAAAAAAAAAAATTCTGGGGCAGCTCCTCAGTGCATGGTGTTGGTTGTTACCAGCCCCATGTGTTTGACATCTCTGGAGCTGCTAAGAACATGGACCTGGACCTTAGTTCTCTTGGCATCAGCTCTTTCCACCATATGTGGGGGCTTTGGGATGTGTGTCTTCCTTCCCCAGCAAGAGAAACAAGGGAAAGCGGCAACAACAGTCACTCTTTAGACCCTGCCAGCTAAATGGAAGAACTAATCAATCTGTCTTGCTCTGCCTGTTTAATGTTCCTCTTCTGCAGAGAAGTGAGACAGTTACTTACACTTTCCAATAACTTGGGACAGTCTTTTGGCCTCAAAATGCTCCAGAATAATGAAAAAGTCTATTTACAGTAGCAAAAACTCAGTCTGTTACCTCCTGGGATTAATTTACTACACTGGGACTTCTGAGAAGACTGTTTTCTGTCTCAAAAATGAGTATCTTGGCAGCTCCTTACAAATGCCAGGTATTAAGTTTTTGCAAAGGTACCATGTGATTTATTTCTTAAAGATTTGTGGGGCTTTTTTTGAGGGGGAGGAGGGAGGGGAAAAAAAAAAAACAACCCTCTGTTCTCCTGTGATGGTGAGAGTGGTAAAGCTGCTCTGGGACTGCAGATGCACCTGAAGGAACTGGTGCCCTGGGAGATCCCTGGAGCAGGGGTGGCAGAAGGGGCAGGCATTGGGCTACTCAAATCTTCCTTGCCCAAGGACCACTGGTATTCACAACCTAATGGTGAAGGTCTCAAACTAGTTGCATGCAGCAGGATGGATAAACAGAGCCCCTGCCCTGGGCCTGGAGCCAGAGTAGCCACAGCAATCCTCTTGCTTTGCTTGGCTTGATGGCTGGCCAACCTTTCTGGGGGCCAGGTTTAGCCCTGGGCCACTCTCCTTGGTTTGAATTGCCATTTCGGTGTCTGGCTTTGGAAGCTGCTTGGTTTTTAGGCTGCTCCCATTAGATCTGGGAACACGATGCAGGGGATGTTCACCCGTCTGGGTGCCACTACCATTGCCAGGAAAAGAGGTCTGAGAGCCCTCTTTGAGATACCCTTGTCCTGTGGGGGTGTCAGAAACCTTCCAGGAGGTGGTGGAGTCATTCTGTGTTGAGGCGGTTGGATACTGTCCAGTATCAGATGTATTAGGTGAAGGTTTTGCACAACATTGCCTGGTACTCTGGTGGGTAAGTGAAGAGGACAGCACTGTGAGCACCAGACACATCCTATTATCTGGGACTGGCTAAATCTGTCCCTTTTGGAAGCTCCTCTGTTTATTACAGCTATTGTTTTGCTTTGCTGTTATTTTTGCTTTGGAGGAGTACATGGGGATGTTCTGGCACTCGATACATATACAAGCTCAAGTGTAGCATTGAGTTGTGGTCTTTGCTGCCCTGATCTGTGGGATATCTTTATTTCTTCAACAAACTGGTGTCTGGAGCAGCTCCATCAGGGAGGGCTGGTCTCTGCTGGCAGCAGTGAGGGGTCGCTACCCCTTGCATATCCCACACTCACTCCCTGGAGTGGCCTCGGAGAGCTGTGGTACAGCCTGAGCGTGGCAATTCTTCCTATTGTAAGCCCATTCCCGCTGCAAAACATAGTTGCAGTCTGTTTGTTTGCCCATGTGAAAAATGAGCAAAACCAACCAACCACTAAAAAAGGAGCACAAAAGAAATTAGTGTTTTATTCTCTCCCTGCTTTCCTCTCACCCTGGATTCAGACTCTGGCCTTTCCCATCCTTGGCTTTCCAGTTTCGTCTCTCGCAGCTTTGCTGGTGCCTACACACGTGTACAATTTTGCTAGTGGATTTATGTTTTTTTTAAGTCAAAGTTGGACTCAGAGCTCCTGCTGCAGCTTCGATTCACAAAACTCTGGGCTCGTGTTGCTGGAGGCAGTTAAGAAAACAAAAGCACAGAAGAAATGTAAAAGCCAGCTGTGTAGTGTAGTAGAAGCACTGGGAGTTTGCTGTTCCAGGTCACAACTGGGATTTCACTTCTCTATCGTGATGCCAGTCGTGGTACCTCAGTCCCTGGGCTACCCAGGGGAGTTATGGGTTTCTTCATTGCAGCCTATAGATCCTGGAGGAAGACAGCTGGTTTTCCATTACTGAGGAGCCCTCTGAATCCCAGAGGGTCCCTGAACTTAATTATTCCTGAGGCTGACCAGCTCATAAATTTCACATTTCATTAGATCGGTTGCTCTTGTTTAAAAACAACATCCCAGCTGTTCCCTGTGTCCATCTCGGGTCTAACAAGGGGAAAAAGCCAGGTTTGTCCAACAGTCTTGAGCTGTAGCTTTTTCCATATGATATCTTCTCATGCGTTGAGGGGCTGGTAGACTCATTATGATGTCTTCTAACTGCGAAGAGGTGTTTGGCAAGAAGAAATCCCTTTTTTCCCCTCCTCTTGCGTCAAATCGATGGTATGTATGAGAAATGCAAATAGCTTGGCTAATTTTGGAAGTCAGCAGCTAAGATTGTGGCCCGTATCCCACAGAGTGGGACTGAGCCTTGGCCCTGGCTCTTACACCATGAGTATTGTCAGCCGTAACTGTGCTGTTGTCAAACCTCTGGGCAGAATAAGTGATGAACACAAAGCCAGAAGTAATTCAGCTCTTAGGAGGATGCTGATAAAACTGTGCTATTCGTTTCTTGCAAGAGATTTATTTTCAGTTAACCTTACTAAATGGCATGAAAATGTTCGTGTTTAACTCTTCCCTGGGTGTAAGAAAGAAATACTTAGGTTGCTCACATCCATATGCACATCCATGCATGCTGCCTGTCCACTAGAATGAATGTAATTTATATTTTCAAATCTGCATACAGGACTTGAGTAGGCTGAGGAGAGAAAAACACTTGTAATGGCACTTTCCTCTTTTTTCCACCTTTCCCAGAAGTGCAGCAGTAGCCTTATCTCTCGCCTCTGAATAACAGGGTTTTTCTGTACTGGTTCTGGTTGATGTAGGTAAATACACTGAGCTGGGAAGAGAAGATTACAGTGCAATGAGGCAAAACCATGACACAGTGGCAAGAAACCTTCATTTATTTCGTTACTGCCATGATCTGTGGCAGTAATAGTTGGCAGCTTGTTTTGTACCACTGGCACAGATGTGTTTATGAACCAGTGACTCCTCCAGTGTACATGCTGGAAATTGTTCCCTCTAAGGCCCCCAAAAGCTGTTGCAGTCACCGTGACAGCTGGACCTGGGAAAGAGGGGAAAACACTGCAGCAGAACCTCTTTTTCTCTGGAAGAAACAAATGGTGAGTGCCTCAGAGGGACAATGTGTCTAGAAAGGGCCATTTGACAGCCTCTGAGTGGTGTTTTGGCAGGGATGCTCATAGAATTATCAAAAGCCATAGAAAGCTGGAGTTTTGCAGCCTCTCCTTTTTCTAACAAAGCCCATAGATTATCTCTTCTTCATATTACTGTGCTTTAAAAGAGATGGGAGTGACGGCTACGGAGCGCAGCTCTTTTCCTCATCCCCAGGGCTATTGATGCCAACGCAGCATTTGGAGAAACAACAAGCCCCTGTTTAAACTAATAATGTTAACTCCATATCATAGCATTAGCCAGCAAGGGGATGAATAACCCTGCACAGTTAATTGATATTCGGCTTAAGCACAATGATGAAAACACTCTGTTGGTATTGTATGACCTTTAGTGTGCGGGAGAAATGATACTGCTGCTTGGTCCTGGGGCAGCGTGTTGATAGCTGGAGCATCACAAGGGAAGGGGACTGGTCCTTGCTGGGAGGAGAACCACAAGGAGAGGGTTGTGATGCCCACAATGGCTCAAGTGCTCTTGTTTGCACAGCCTTTGCCTCCACCTGGACTGGTTGTAAGGTGGTAAATCAAGGATCTTTAGGGTTGCTGCTGTGCTGCACGGGTGTGTGGTGCCTCCTCCTCTTGTGTGTCTCCTGGAGGTGATGTTTGCAGGGTGTCCAAAGCCATTGCTCCAGTGAGCTGCCCTCTTCTTGAGCAGTTTCTCTGGATGCCCGTGCTCTCATTGCACACCCCCTTTGCTGGGATAAATTCTGTAAGTAACCGGCCCCTGGGGTTTTGTGTAAATGGCCCAACTTCACCCCAAGCTCACTCTTGATTCTTGCAATTCTGCTGCTGTTGTGGGAAATGCTGATTCTGCTCTGTTGTATGCAGGGCTGTCGGCAAAGCTCAATTTTTGTGCCCAAATCACTATCTTTATCTTTGGGAGGATCTGCATGTGAATTAACTCCAAAAAATAACAATTCCATGTAAGTGCAGCAAAAGTTGATCTCAATCCTGCTACTAAACGATACTTGTGCTGCCACGTGCTGAACATCTGTAGCGAACCAAGATGCTCAGTGTCTCTGAAGGCCAAACTGTGTATTGCAAGATATGACTCCTGTGTCTGTGGGACTTCAGTAAATAAAAAGCCAGGGTGGGATGATAAGGATGGCATGTATGCAGCTTATCAGACTGCATGTATCAGATGCTGCAGCACTCACAGAGGAGAAGTTGCAGCTGGTGGTAAATAAAACAGCCCCCAGCCAGCTTTTTGTCATGTCCTGCAGGGATAATGGTGCATGTGAGAGAATGAACTTGGGAAGAAAATACAACAAAGGAGTCACTGTTGGGGTCAGGGGGTTGCTCTTGGGCTTTTGGGTGGTACCTGTGGGTGGCATCTCCTCCTAGAAGTGTCAGAGAGAACTTGGGCTGTAGCAAGGAGAATGCAGAGCAGCAGCAGGACTAGTCTGGGTTTGTTTACACCATGGGGATTTGTGTGTGGGATAATGATTTTACAGTGAACTCCAGACTGATATTTTCATAACCGTGTTTCCAACGTGTCTGAGGAATTTGCTCAATCCATGCTTAAACTATGAGCTTGTGGAATATAGATCTTTGAAGGTATTTAGTTATCCATTTGGGGATGCAAAAATGCAGGTGCTGAAGAGGTCAGCATATAGCTTTATTGTGGAATGACTGAACCACCACATCTGAGATGTTCCTAGCATTAGGACACAGTTCAGCTAATATATAAAATATGCCAAATACCCTACACTTTATATGATGTGACTGAACAGCTTTCAGTGTGATGCTACACATGCACCTGAGACCAACATTCTTGTGCTCCAGATTTAGTACTGAGCTAAACCACAGCTCTTCATACCTGAAAGGAACCACTTCTGATTTTATTTTTTTTTTTTTGCTTCATTCTGCCTTGAAGCAGATCAAGTGAAAAGTCACAGGTGAAAGATTTACAGGATATTTTTCAGAGCTGTCTGAGAATGATTTTGATATGTTTACTTCCTTTGCAGTTGGCAAGCTCTGCTTCTCTGGGACTAAACCTTGTGGAAACTTACCATTTATCTTCCACAGCTGGGAAGGAGGAGGCAGTGGCCAGGTTTAAATCTGTGCTCTGAATCAGGTAGGCAGCATTAAATCTCAAAATATCCTACATCCAGTCTTTTTCTCAAAAGACATGGTTTTGCAGCCAGTGCAAGGACTGCTGTTGAACTTCAGATACTGATTCACCAAAGAGTCAATAGAGGGGCTGGGAAATAATTTAGGCTTCTTCCCCCTGCCAGTGACTCAGACAAAAGGCTCTTTCCTTTGGCTCTTATGGTGATGGGACCAACTCAGGCTCAGATGCACATCCTGCTGCTGGAAGCCTGGTCCCTGCTGATGTCTCCTGGTATCTTAAAGGCTAGACTGCTTCCTGCTGTGCTAAGACAAATTAGCAGAGGATGTGGGAGAGAACTGGGTGGCTGATGTGCCTGTCTCTGCTGCAAAGGCATTTTATTTGGAGGATGCAACTTGCTTTAGCAGGGCAGGTGCTGTTCCCGCAGGCTGCTCTGTGCTTCCTCTCCTTGTCTTCTGCAAACCTGATTTCCTCCCCTTGCACATCTGCTTTCCACATTTGCTTCTTGCTCTGGTGAGGCTCTGGCTGAGCTGCTGGGTGAGATCCCAACCTCCTCCACCATTCACTAGGGCCCACCCAGTCAAGAGCCCCCAGCGCTGGTGGTGGGAACTGGGGAACGGCGTTGCATGCTGTGAACAGCCTGGAACGTGAGGTGAAGGATGGTGAAGCCAGCGTGTGGGAATGCAATCCTGGCTTTCCATGAATGATTGTCCTTATTTGGATACCAGGCCCAGCATCTGAGCCTTTTTGCATGAAAAAACCTCAACACACTAAAGTCAAAGAAGCTCATAAGGGAGCAGGATTTCTTTGGCTGTAAGTAGCTTTTCTGATGTACTTGGGCGTGATTAAGCAGAGGTCAGGCACAGGGTCTCTAAGAGCTAATATCAAATACCTGGTATTTTTAAGTTACTTTTTGAGAGTTTTAGTGTTACACTGTTTGTTTTGTAATTGCCTTTTTTTTTTTAATTGGATGACTCGTGTGTATCAGACTGTAGATGCTTCTGGAGAGCTCAGAGGGAAAGATCCAGCTTGCAAATTCTCTATGGAGATACCTGTGAACCTTGTAATTTCCAGTGTTGTGTTAAAAAAAATAAATAAATCTGTTAGCTTGGAAAAGCAGCCAGTGTTTTGGTTGCTTAGCCAAAGAGTAAACATCCTGCAAGCCAGTAATTGCTGTTCAGAGGGGGGCAAAACCGTTGCAATGAAGAGCTGAATTTATTTGGGAGTTGGAGTGACCTTGCATTTGAATGCAACTTAGAAAAGTATTTGTTTTCATCACTTTGAGGAACTGAGCACCTCTTTGCTAGTAACAAAAAGCCTGTTTACGTGTAACAGTGAAGCATTTGGAGTAAAAGCTATTTTACCTCAGTGCTGCAGCCTGGGTATAATGAATGCAAGGATGGGCATAGCCCTGAGGGCTTCCCTTAGTTATTAGTGAGGGAGGCATTGGCGGGGAAAAAAAAGTGGTATATTCGAGACCCTCTGTCCCAAGGATTCCTGCTTTTTAAAGCACCGGCAGCTGGCATGACCTGCCTGTGTGGCTGTTTTTTCCAGGGGACTGGACTTCTGCAAGGCTGCCCCAGAATCAGTAGGACGCAGAAGGAGCTGAAGGACAGGTTAGCATTCATATCTGTGGGCTTTCCAACACTGTAGAGTCTAAACTATTATTAGTTTCCTCCTAATATCTTTAAATGCCAAAGGAAACAACCTTCTGCTGAGTCTCTGTTCCCTTTTGAGGGGAAAAAGTAATCCCAGAGGTGTTAGCAATGCAAAAAAATAAACAAAAACCCAAAAGGGATGAACACTTTCATGACATAATGTCAGTGATGTGACTTGCCAGGCCAAACTTGGCTGGCATATGGATGCTGTATAATCCATGTCACTGGGTAAGCAAATGGTGTCACCCTCTTCCCAGATCCCAAACAACCTCCTCAATGTGTAGGCAGCAGCCGCTGATCCACATGGAACAAACATGTCCCCTTCCAACATGAGACAACACAAGGTTCTTTGATTCCTCCTAATTGCATTTCAGTGTTTGTGGCCCAATTGTATGGTTTCTGCAGAAGTTCAGCAATTTTGGTTGCTGGCTTCCTCTCCTTGCTGACCTACAAATACCAGTTTTCAGGGAGAGATTTATGAGCAGCATGAAATTACCATCTTGTAAAAACACAAATCACAGCTATAAATAGGGGCCTGGAATAGGCAGAGAAACCCCAAGGGGAATAGTGCCTCTTGCTTTGTCTGCCCAGGACACCCCCGCCGACCCAGGTTGAGGAGGAGTCCAGTGCTTTGACTCTTGTAAGCTGGCCAAGTGCCAGCCACCCTTCCCCTAATCCATATCCTCAAGGATGGAAATAACATCTGGTTGGACTGACAGTCGGGCTTCGGAGTAACTGAGAGCTCTGAAAACTGAGCCCTTCTCAAGCCTTGTATGCATTTATCTTCCTTTCCAGAACATTAGTAGGCAGAGTTTGTTTTCGGTGAGTTATTTAGCAGAAAGAGGGATAAGACCTTGGGCTAGCATTGATTAACCCCTGCATGTTGAGTTGTTTAACAGCATAATGGATTAGTCATGTTTGCTGGTGACCTTTGTCAATTGAATCCTTCATCTGAAGACTCTTCTGACTTCTTAAATACACAGATCCTTAAAAGTGGAATCTATGCTAAAATGCCCTGAAAGTGAAGAGCTGGTTTAGCAGAGCACAAGACTGGGGCAAACTGTCCCAGAATGTCAGATTTTTAGGTTTGAAGTTGCATGAGTTAAGTCATGGGAGCCCCACTCATGGAGCTGGTTCCTTAACATTGCCCACAGAATGGATCAGTGTTTGAGGTCCTGGGTGAGAGCTCTGTGTGAACTGGAAATAAATTGTTGTCTGAATGGAAAAGCCTTTCTGGAAAAGGTCTGAATTTTCTGTAGGTCTTGGGGAAGGTTGTAGAATGAGAGTCCAGCTAGCAATAGGATTTAATGTCACCCTGGAAATTAAATCATGGTCATGTTTGGTGGTTAAGTAGGTGATTCTTTCATTTCAAAGAAGGTGTGGGGGCAGAGGTACTGCATGGGTAAATGTGTGAAGCCTTATTGCTTTTAGTGGAGTGATGTCAATTTAAATCAGCTGAGCATCTCCTCTGGATAAGACACACATTTCAGTTGCTGAAGCCTGGGATAGGGGGAAGAAAAAGTGCTCAGAGGGGCCAAATGTGACACCAAGAAAAGCATCTTGAACTGCAAGAAGGCACTGATGGCAATTCAAGGGCTGCCAGAAGGGTACAAAGGGCCCTTGCATAAACCAGCCCTGGACCCAGCAGCATGTGTCTGAGATGCGGGTGGCTCCTCAGATCTTCCATTCTCTCAGCAGAGCTGTGAGGGAGCTGTTATACTTGACTTTTCAAACAAAATGCCTTCCCACTGCAGCCAGGAGTTCTTTCCGAGCTCATTTCACTGCAGTACAAGTCAGGTCAAGAAGTTTGTTTTGTTTGCTAAAAAAGATACTCTAGTTCAAACAAGACTTAATTCATTGAAGCCCCATGGCCTCTGTGAAACATGAACTCCTCTGGCCTCATGATTTATGAATACAAAGCCATGGGGAAGTCTTGCCAGAGGAAAACAAGCTGTATGGTAGGTAAATAAAAGACCCTGGCAGAAAAGGGTTAAAGATACCCATAAATGTGGAAGCCACAGAGCTGAAAGGTGTAATGAGCTGTCAAGTGCTCTGCTCTGCTAGAGGGGCTTTGCTTCTGTGGAGGGGAGCTGGGAAGGATGGTTTGGAGTAGGTGTCCTTGCTGTTGTAGAGGTTTTGGGAGGTCTCCTGTAGCCCTGTGCTTTGTATGAATCTAAATAGAACTGAAAAGAGAGTAAATTGATTTGTGGTGTTCAGAGGTGGAAGGCACTGAACCAGGGGAGCAGTCATCAGGGCTGGGTCCCAGGGAAGGAGTAGGACCCAGATGAGTCTTACAGCCTTCTCTCCTTGCCCTCCTGTCTGAGATGTGCTGCCAAATTCTTATTGTTGTGATCACCAGCAGTTTGGTTTTAAAAAAAAAAAAAAACCAAAACAACCCACCACATCTGGTCCTAATCAGGACCACATGAATCTCTGTGCCAACTTAATCTCCCCCAAATGTTAATTATACAGATATCTATTTCTTAAGTTTAGGAGTTGCTTGTATGCACTAAATGTCTGGGGTTTGGTGTTTTTTTCCATATATGTTTGCAGAACCCCTACCAGGAGCAGTGCTGCTTCCCAGGGCTAATAAAACTGCCAGGAGTGACAAAGCTGTGGCTGCAATTGCACTTTGCAGTTGGATATGGTGATGCAGCAAAACCTTTTAACCCAAGAAGACAGTTATAACCTACCAAGCAAAAAACCAATGCAAGCCAATGATGGGTACATACACGTAGGGAGGTAGTAGCTTATGTTTTCTGAAAGGTATGGTTTAGTTGGAATTGAAAGATAGATTGTCAGTCTGCTACCTGCACCCTGACACAGTTGCTTTAATGCCTTGGGAGAGAACAATTAGGGCTGGTATTTTTTTTTCTGGTTCAGATCCTCAAAGGGATGTGAAATACTGATGGAGTATTTTGCATTGCTTGCCTTGAAGATACAATGTGTGCCCCGAACTTCTTGGACTTCCTCAAGGGTGTCTGAGAAATGTTAAAAAAAAAATAAAATAAATCCAAAATATGTAAAGAGGAGGCTTTAGGATGCTGTTCTGGTCTGGAACTGAACTGAGAACAAAACCATTTAAAAAATTTAAAATTTAAAAATAAATACTTTATTTTGCAATTAAAAAATGATTAAGCAAGATACCCTGTAAGAAGTGACCAACCAGTCTGCAGTTTCAGGTAGCTGTAAAACCTGGTAACAATTTCAGAAGACTCTAGCTACTACAGGGGAGAAGGAAGAAAAAAAAACCACAAACCAGGATGATACCAAGGATTCATTCCCCAGGTGGTAGTTGGACATCTGTTGTAGAAATATGGTGGATATGTGGGTGCTGCATCCTGGTAACCCAGAAAAAACAAGAGGCTGAGAGATTGGAGCGTGAACCAGGGCCAGCCAGCTGTGGGGTGATCTAGGGTGGTATATTGGTGCTTAATCTGGATGTATGAGCACTGTGTCTCTAGCTAAAAATGTTAACGAGCTGGCACCCTGTTCTGGCCAAGGTCTGTACATTTGGCCTTGCTCTTTGGTGCTTCCCAAACTGGAAAACTCATCAATAAGGACAGAAGGGAACAAGTTACTGTGGGGACTTGTGGAAAGGTGCTGATGCGTCTGAGAAGGTGACTTACTGGAAACACTGAACAGACAGAAGTAAAAATTAGTCATGTCAGAGCCCACTTGGTGGCTGGATTGGATTCCTCGAATGATTCATCCACAAAAATGACTGCTTTGCCTGACGCTTTATTTCCCCCCTCTATTTAGAAAGTAGCTTAGACTTATGAAGACTGTTGCCCGTTGTCTGAATTGCTTTTTGATAGCTGGGTGGTGCACATAGCATCCCCATACTCTCATAACTTCTAAACCACTGCTTCAACAAGGGGGGGAAAAGACAACAAAATGAAGGGTTTTGTCACTCCAGAAGCCCTTGGTGGAATGAACCTGTAATCTTGTGAAATCAAAGGGGAATCTATGGAATGTGCCTTTTTTTGGTTTAGTTAATGCAACAAAATCATAAGTGGAAATAGCTGCCTGGAAGTTGTGTTACGTGGTTAATTGATAGAAATGAGAGAAGGGGAAAATGTGGATGAAAATTGCATGGTGAAATAAAATCTTTAGGCTTTAAGTTGCTCTACTTTTTTTTTTTTCTTGAGGAAGGACTAGAGGGTGAAAGGACTAAAAGATGAAAGGACCACCAGCTGATGCAACCAAAATGTACTGGGAGGCTTTAATCATTACTAGCCCTGGGTAGAACAATTCATAAATTATGTTAAATTTGGTGTGTTTGGACATAAGTAGAAAGAGCAATTTTTTTACTGTTACTCCTCATAGGGATGAAAAAACACTTGTGGGTTTTTTTGCCAGTTTGTGTGTATAAAACCTAGCAAATAACATTGCTTGTCCCAAAATGTGTATGTGGTCAACAGGCGAGAGGACCTCCTGGGATGTCTTGTACGTGCCAGCAAAGGCAGGAGAAGGTTGGAACCCACTTGCTCAATGGTGGGAGCAGGAAGGAGCCACAAGATTTGTCTTAGTTCTACGACCACAGTTTCTTGTGAAAATCACCCAAATTTTTTCAGGATTACTGAGCTGCAGAAACCATCAGTGGAAAAAAATATCTCTGGTCACCGAACTCTCATGCCAGGGCAGGATTGTTCCCAACAGTGCATAGGTTTGTCCAGACTGATGTGATATGACTCAGGCAATGGGATTTTTCACCACTTCCTCTGGGGAGTCTAGTGGATCTTCCATAGCTAAGGAGATCCTAATGTAAGGATTTTTTCCTGACATCTTAGTCTGAATTTTTAATCTCTCCAAAATATACACAGATGTCTTTAGAGATGACTCTTTCTGAGAAAGCTCTTCAGGGAAGAAGTTGGGGTTGTCATGCTTCCAAAAGCTATTCCATATCCTATGGATCAAGACTTACAACTTTTTCTGATTTCTTATTCAGTCTGGTACCTCAGAATTTCCAGCAACTTTTACTTTTGGATTCAGGGCTTTCCTAGGCAGGATTCTAGCACATCTCTCATTAGGAAAGAGTTCAATTGTAGCTCAATGTGGTAGGGGAAACTCAATTGCTGGCTTTTCCTTGGTACCTCAGCAGATATTGCTTAGGCTTAGAAGCTATCAAAGATAGTCTTTACTAATATTAAATAACCGTGCATGCAATATTTGTCAAAAATGGTGTGGTGATTGCTTGAAGAGGTGGGTATCGAGGGAAAACGTTGCTGGGGATGAGCACAAGTGATTGTGCTGGTCATTATTTTAGGAAATGTAAGGCTGTAGGGAGGAGAGAGACCTCAGTTCTTGAAACTGAGCTCTACCAGCAAAAAGGCTCATCTGCATTCTTGGAATATCAATAATAGGAAAAAACCCCACCCCTAGAACCTAACAATTGCTGAAAATAATGTATTGTAGTCCTGGCAGATGGAGTGTTAAGTGAACTTGTGATCACATTAACATTGGAAAAGTGGAAGTGCGTGAAAATTAAGTTGTCATCTGTTCATTTGACTCCTGCCCATCTCCATTCATCGCTGGGGAAAATATCAAAAACCTTCCTTGTGGATAGGCTTGAAAATGAGCCCCACAGTGGTCTCGAGGAAAATATTTCTAACAGGCACCCAAGCTCAAGCCCTGAAGCCAGATGTTGCTGGGTGGCTTTTGGGCCTGTACATGAGCTTTGTGGTTTGGACTCACCTTTAATCTTCAGGCATGATTACGATGGACAAACTGGAGCTAGAAAATGAACTCTGTGGTCTGTATTCAATGAAACCTTCATTGGGGTCAGTGAGAGTTTAATCCAAGTCACTTGGGAACATCTTTTTTTTTTTTTTTGTCCTTGTGAAGATCATAGAGTAAATCACAGGTCCTTGTTCATGTGCAACCTTGTGGTTTAATGTAACACTTTCTGTAGCACCAAGGATTATCTCCCTGAAGTCTAGACAGATTATATAGGGTTTAGCCTGGGCCATTGACCGCAGATCATAGGGCATGAGGAAATAAAACACAGGGATGTGATGGGAGAATGGCAACTTCTGCCAGTCTTCCAGGCTGGCACTGAGCATGGAGAGGAACCAGATGAAAGGAGAAGGAGGTGAACTGAGTTCATCCTTCTCAATAGGCACCATGATGCAGTTTGTCCTTCTGCATTTAATAGCTCAGTATGCTTCAAACACATACAAAGCTTGGAGTCATTAACATGAAACTGTAGAGAGGGCAACAACACTGGAAAAAGAGGAGGAGTGGAAAGTCTGTTCCCTTTATAATGCTATTTCCTTTATTAAACAAACCTCTTTGACTATGAAACATTTAAACATGCAAAAAACAAGCCCCACCTTGTGTTGGCTGCTCTTTCCACTGGTGGAGCTTGTCCTGGTGCCACCTCATGGCAAAAATCAGATTTGAATTTCCACCGGAGCAGCTGGGATGTGGGAGAATTGGCTGTCCAGCTCCCAGCCTCCCAGCACTGTGGCTGTTTTGTAAAGAAAAATGGGTCTTGCAAAGCCAGAACAGGTGCTGAACCACAGGAGTGGTGTTATTTTTATTTCTGTGCTTTGTGATTTGTCTTTCTGGGAGGGAAAATTTTAACTCTTCCTGGAGTTGTAATTTTTTCACATGTGGGAGTTACCCATTGAATCTATTCATTGTGTCACCAGCCAGCCTGGAGTCTGACCAGAACATAACAGTATCTGCTCTACGTGTTTGGTATCACCCAATAGCTTTGTGTTGCAATATCAGTGGTGACGTGCTACCCATCACCATGCTCTGTAAATGCAGATTTGTGATGGCCTTTGTTCAAAACGGTGCTTTTGGAAAGGTTTTAGGGCATTGGGGAAGCTGCATCCCACGCTGTGGCTCTTCAGCGGGGTGGGAATGGACACGACTGGTCCTGGATAGTGCAGTCAACGCTCTGCTCAGATCAAAAACCACACAGAGACTGTCAGATACAGATGTGGTGTTTCCTCTGTGGATAAATGGATAGCTTTATTTTTCAAGTCTCAATCCAAAATGTCTCAGCAGCATTAAATTCCCATATGGTTGTTTGTTTTTTTTCCTAAAGCTGAATTTGAGAGCAATCACTTCCATGGCAACCGGTGTGAGATCATAAGTCAGGATTGTGACTTCAGCGTCAGACAAATCCTATAATTTGAGTTAGGGGTAGGGATGCAATTCTGGTAATAGCTTTGCGAATCTGTTCATATTTTATGCTGCTTTTTTTTTTCTTTCTGAGGAAAAATAATCAGAAATTAATTTTAAAATAGGTCAGAATATTTTTCTAAACTGTTGGTGAAAAGTGCCAAGATCAAGGATTATTACCTTTTCTGTGCTGTTGACATTGTTGTCTTACTGTTCCATGGAAATGGTCACTCTGTCACTACTGAGCACCAAAAGATTAACAGGATATGGATGTTGTGGCTGCCCCATCCCTGGAGGGGTTCAAGGCCAGGCTGGATGGGGCTTGGAGCAACCTCCTCTGGTGGGAGGTGTCCCTGCCCAGGGCAGGGGATCAGAACTTGATGATCTTTAAGGTCCCTTCCAACTCAAACCATTCTATGATTCTATGGATACTTGTGCTCTTCATAAATAGTATTTGAAACCATTCAATTTTTCTGATTATTTATGCAACAGCTCAGGTAAGATCTAAGCAAGTCTCATTTTTCAGTCTGTTCTCATCAGCTGGTCATAGGGTGTAATTGTTGTCAGTAACACCTAGGGCTATTCTTTCTTATCATCCCAATGCTTTCTTTCAAACTACAGAATAATGCCCTTTTAGGGTTTTTTGGCTGAATGCTCACGTCTGGCTTCATTGCGTATAAATAATATTAAAAAGTTTGTTTACCTATGTACCTGAAGCTGCTTTTTGAGAGCTCACAAATACGTCCTCCATCCTATAAACAACAGCTAGCTGGGATCAGGATACTGGGCTCAAGATGCATTTAGTCATGAAAATACTTCCACAAACTGCTGTTCCTTAAGGATATTTGGCCATCTGCCACCGCTGCAATGTATTCCTTTGGCTATTTAGATGTTACCCTGACTGGCTGCTGGAGGGATTTAGAGTTGGCGTCAACCAACCCAGCTCGTGTAAACCTACTTGGAGCTCGTACCACCAGATGATCTGGCCCACTCCAACTTGGAGCTTGGCTCTTTAAACTTGGCACGTGGGTGCCGGAATTTTCCAGTTTGCCATTACACGCTTATTTTTCTCTATTTCTCTGTTATTGCCAAGGAGGGGCAAACAGGTCTGTGCAAGCTTTGAAATCACCTGGAAAGCAACTGGAAACTCAGATTCGCTGCTCAGCAAAAGCTCCCTGGGCCGGGTTCTCAACTGGTGGAAAGTGAAGTTGCTTTGCATCTGATGTGGGTCCAGGTTTGGGTAATCTGGTTTGCTGCTGGAGTTGAGAGCCCTTGGAAAATGGGTGGTGTGTCAGGGAGTGCACTGCTCTGAGCTGCTTTTATTTCCTTGCCTGCGTGTTTCTGCTGGTTTAGGTATCCCCTTTCCTAGAGCTTTCTGCTTCTGGAAGGGCAGGGAATGTCAATGCTCTGGTTACAGCGTTCAGGTGTTAGTGGGATTTTTCACTTGCAGCTGGAGAAGACAAAACAAAGTCTTATTGCAGAACAATGAGCTGTTTGTATGATCAGAAATGCCAATCTGGGCTGAGAAGACCCAGGATCCTGGCATTTGTGTGATGGGGGTGGAATCAGACCCCCCCCTCTGTCAGTGGGGCTGGTGGTGTCTTGATGATTAGAAATCCTACCATTACTTTGTCATCATAATAAGAGGGGTTACTGGGAAGGGGAAGGTATTTGCAACCCACAAGGTCTGCTGGTGGTTTTAGCAGTCCTAGTTCCGTATCCATGTGCCTGAGATACTTTATTGTCCACACAGAGGGGAGAGAAAGCATCTCTGACACGCAGTGTTTCCATGAGCTGTGGAAGCCTCTCTGCTCCACACCAGAGGCAGCTGGGAATCTGTGGGAAGGGCTGTTGCTGGGAGTAGTGGGATATTTTAAAGGAAGAGAGAGGTTTGCAGTGGTGATGGACACTGTCATTGCTGGGCTGCCTCCTGCGGGTGCCCTGCAATGCTGTTTGCAGAGTTGTACAGGTGTTGCTTGTACTGAAAGAGTTTACCTCCAGGCTCCTCCAGGATACGGAGCATCACTTAATTTGTCTAGCCAGCCTCTAGTCATCTGGTTACTCATGAAAGGCAAGAACTGGAAGGGGCTTTCATCTGAGGGATTTGCCCGGGAGTGCCACTGTCACCGTACCCACCCTACACGTGGCCACAGCCAGCACATGCCACGCTCTGCTCCTCCTCCCAGCTTGGGGGCTTGCAGCCAATCTGCTTCTCATCGTGCTCCGGTGAAAGGCTCTTTTAGCAGAGAATCTCTTCTTGCCTGTGGCTCCTGCTCCAGCCTTTCCATTTCCATGGGGAGGCTGGTAGGAGTGAGCAGGCATCTCATGAGGTTCAGCGGTAAAGAGGGATTTCCTACAACTCTTCTCCACTGAAGCATTAAAGAACCTCTTTATTAGGCTAGAAGCTGAGCAGAGTGGGAGCACCCCTTTCCCCTTGCTTCCTTCTGCAGAGCTGGTGGGATTTGGCCTCCTGTGCTTGTGGGTTTTGATGTATTAGTACGATATCAATTATCTGTCCAAGAAAATTCCACTCCTGCAGGTCAAAGATTTATGCTGAGTGAAGAGCTGAAGCTCAACGTAAGCCCCTCTTGTGCTGAATTCCATCAGACAGCCCAAAGCAGGGGCAGGATGAGCCACCCCAAACTCATACATTGCCCCTCTTGCCTATGATAAACACTTGGGCAGGCAATGGCCATTCTTCTTGCAATGCTGACTGGTTGAACCCTGGAGTCCGGGGTAGACAGAGCGTGACAGTTCAGGTGATGGCAACAGTTATTTTCCCTGCAGATGATGAAGGCCTGAAGGATGCTGCTGTGCAAGGAGGGGAGGTCTGGGATGCTTTGGTGTGGCTTAAGATAGGAGTCTCTAGGTAAAATCACTGATCTGTGAAAATCTGTACCACCCCAACACCTAAAGTCACAGGAGCTGGGACTGTCACCTGGATGTGGGCTAGAAATGGCATTCAGATCTTTAATGGCACTGAAAAAGCAAGTATTGATACCAGCAAGTGTTTTCAAAGTGTTTTAGCTAAGGGAGAGGGCTGCATTTTGTTGTTCTTCCTTCTCTGCTCTCCAGATGACCTGATCTTGGCTTTGTTGAGGGCTCTGCAGCATTGTGTGCCACCTTGTCCTACAGCCTGAGGTCTGTCCTCTCCTGGGGCCTGAGGGAGGACACTGCTGCAGGGAAGGATCTGGTGTGGGGGAGCTGTTAGATTTCATGTTTGGGGGTTTACAGTATGGTCTAATATTGCTGCTAAGTGATGCTACACCAAGTGAAATAATTGAAAGTTGATGTTTTACCAGTGTGATGCATCAGTCACCACTGGTGTGATGAGGTGATGGGTGAGGAAGACAGTGAGGAAGAGCAATGGGAACAGAGGGGTGCTGTGCCTGGCCCCTGGGCCATAGCCCAAGGGCCAGCAGCATTTTAAGCCCTTGCTCTCCCCCCTCACTTGTCTGCCAGAAGAGGGTTTCACCCCATACACTTTTACCCTTTGCTTGAGTAAAAGTGTCTTGGTCACTTTTTTTTTCACCAAATCCTTGCATTTTTCAGGCTTACACACGCCCCCATCTCTCTCTTGGGAGATGGAAAGAGCGTTGAAGAGAGAAAACTCCAGCTGGGGGGAGTAATTCCCGAGGGGGGTGGGGAGGAAAGGGGAGGGATAACCCCGGTTTTGGGGGGCGGCGATGCCGTCGCGTTCGAACTTGCTGGGGGGGCCGGGCTGGGGGCCGCACCCCCCGGCCCTGATTTGCTGCTGGGCTCCCGGATTGACAAAACTCTTGCCTTGGGTTTTAAAAGAAGAGAGGAGGGAAGAAAAAAAAAAAGAAAAAGGGGGTGGGGGGAAAGAGAGAGAGAGAGAAAGAAAAGTTTTTTCGCTGCAGGAGCAGGCAGGGGCCGGGAGTGAGCGCGGCGGAGCCCCCGACAGCCCTCCGCCCGCCCCATGGCTTTATAAAGCGGCTGCTCTCCCGGGGGGGGCTGGCGGGGGGGTCTGAGAAACTTTTCTTCGCTTGTCTATATAGATAAATATATATATTATTGGTTTTCCCCCGCCCGCGAGTTGTCCCGCGTTGGTGCCCCTTTTTTTTTTTGTGGACCATGGATACGCACACGCGGTGGAAAAGGCGCAGTTGGATACGGAGCCGGTCGGTACCCGCTGCCCTGGTGCTGCTGGGTGCCCTGTCCCTCGGTCGGGCAGGTAAGAGACCCCCGAATTCCCCCCCTTTCCCTCTCTCCCCCCCTCCCTCCATCCTGGCCCATCACCGGGGCGGCGAGCCCCGGTAGCCGCGGGAAGGAAGCGGGTGTCAGCGGGGCCGGGATGGGGGGGGAACCGTGCGGGTGGGGAGGGCGAGGGGCTTTTGTGCGGGGCAAAAACTTTGGTGGTGTTTTTTTTAATCTTACTCAATGCATTCCGGAAAAAAAAAAACCCCAACAACCCACTCAACCTCCTTTAGCTGCCCGAGCCTGAATGCCATTTGTCAGGGGGCCCGTAAAAGGGGGGAAAAAAAACTTAAAACAATACTTTATTCGCCTTCCTTAGATCGGAGCTGCCTGTTGCTGAGCTCGTTTTTTACTTTTTTTTTTTTCTGGAGCAAAAGTCAGGATGTGTTTCTGGAGGCTGTAGTTCTTGATGTATCTATGGGGGCATATATATATATATATATGCGTGAATGTATATTTAGTCGACTGGAAACCTCTCCTCTTGCGTAGTTCCTCCTCCTCGAGGAGAAGAAACTTTTTGTCCCCAAGTAATCTGCGCTCCCCTGCGCGCATCGCGGCGGATCTCGGGGCACAAAAGCTTCCCAGCCGCTTTGCTCCGCGCCCCAAAGGCGTCCTCTGCCCTCCCTGCCTCCCCAGCCCCAATTTGTTGGGTTTCTCCTTAAAATTGCGGCTGTTGAGTGTGGCGAGAGGAAGCTGTGTGAAGAACCAGATGTGCAGCAGCACTAAACGTGCAGCCAGGAAAATAACTCCCGGGAATGTCATTTTTACACTCGTGCGGGAGGGGAGACAAAATCACTTCGTTTCATTAACTGGATGCTTTGGGTTTGAGTGCGTTCCCAGAGCTCTGCTCTCCAAATGTCTGCCTTCCCCGGGTGGGCTCCGAAATGTCCGAGAAGGGCAGATGGAGACTGGGAGAATCTGCTGGAAAAGTTTTCTGTGTGTTTTCAGAGTGTTTTCTGAGTTTGTAGTGGTCACTTGAATGTGTGGGTGCCCCTGAGGTCTTTTTTTAATACTGTGTTTCAAGGGAGAGACTTTTTTTTTTCCTTTTTCCAGGGGTTTGCTGGCGTAGGGGAGTTTTGAAATCTGAAAAGTTAAGAGTAGATGGAGCTCTGCAGGGTAACTTGAGAAACTGAGAAGTGCCCCGAGGAGCTGAGCTGTCTGGGATTTAGCTTTTGGGCATGATTTTCATGTGTGCTCTGGGTATTTTTCCCTGGGAAGCCCAGACAGTGGTGTTTGGGGGGTTGTTTGTGTGTTACCAGGACAAATGGTCGTGTGGGATTCTGCACGGAGCAGCGGGGTTGCAAATTATTGTAATTTCTAGGTTCTTAAAATGAACTTAAGGAAAAAAAAAAAAGGTGGGTGCTTGAGGAATGCTTTCATTAATGGTTTGCTTGCAAAATCTGAGCAAGATGGGAAATAAGTTGAGAGTCAATGAGTAAAACCCCTCTGGAACATCGCTGCGGGAAGAGTTAACAGCAGTGGGAGCTGCCATGGGAGTTTGTGTTGAACTGCAGAAGACCTGGACTGTTAGAGCAGTTTTTTCTGACTAAAGAATACGGGCGTGATATTAGCCCCTCTTGAGTTCCCTTTTTGTGCAGCCAGCTTGTCAGGCCACCCTGTGACTTTGGATTAATTAAAAATTGAATTATTACTGACCTCAAGTATTCCAAAGGCAAAGATGACCGAGCTTTTTCCTTTTTCTTTTGTCTGTGCTGATGTTTTAAGGGTTTCTGAGCATCCTTAGGCGCTTTGTTTGTCGGTATAGACAGCTTCGATGTAAGACCTGGGGCCCTTTAAAGTTACCTAATAACTTTTTTGGAACTTTTGGGTCCAGCTGTGGGCTGCAGCTGGAGGAAGCAGAGGGCTGGCTGGAGCGAATGCTGCGCTGGGTGGCTGAGGAGCTTCTGCAGGGTCAACGTGCAGCTCCAAGTAATGACTCTGGCAGTGAAAGGCTTTGAGTTTTCCTAATGAGCCTCCTAATAGGACATCAACTAATTTGAATGAGGGAGGAGTCAGATTGAAACTGCTGATGGCATTGACTAATACTCTTTATACCGCTCTTTTTAAAAAATCTTTCCAAGTTCTCTTTGGTTTTGTTTCGGCTCAGATTGTTTCTGGTTTGGTTTCATTTCAATTGGCTTCTCTGTATGGGGAGAAGTGAATCTTCTCTGCCATCTTCTCCCCAAGCAGATCCACCAGGTACCCCCCCCCCCAAAAAAAAAAAAAAAGAGGGAAGAAACCCATCAGAGAGGGTTTCCAGAAAAATAGAGAAAACCACAATGTCGAAGGCGACACGAACTGAAGTGCCTCTGAACACTGCCCCTCCAGCTCACATTTTCCCATATTTTAACAGATGATGTCACACAAAAATCTAACCCACAGACAAAGTTGGAATCTGTTTCTGCTTTTACAAATCCCTATAAAATTGAATCAGGTTTCTGGGTGAAAATTTTTGGAAGCAGCAGTTTCCTTTAGTGGCAACGAAAAGCGTAATAAGAATACATGGCATGGCCTTAAAAAGAAATAAAAATGCTGGAAATTGTGAAGTATCCTGTTACCATCTGTTGCTTCTCTCCTTGGCTGTTCCCCAGTCATCTAGAATGAGTTTAAAAAAAAAAATAAAGTCTTTATCCAGCTAGTTAGAAGTGTTTTGTTTAATATTTTGCCAATCAAAAGTGTTGATATTGTTTTACAAGAAGAAATATGACTTTATAAGTCTGGAATTGATGGCAGATCTGATTTCCAGTGTAAAATCTGGATTATGCTGTCAGTGTATTGCCAGATTGGAACAGGACTGTAATTTTAAAGGACCCAGCTGTCGGACATGCCCTGTCCAGGGGATGCAGGATAGGCCTTCAGCTGAGGTAATAGATTATTTTTCCATGTAAGCTGGGGTCAAGATGAAAACTCTTTGCTGACTGCTCCCTTTGAGGAGGTTTTTGAAGGCTCCCAGGGGTGCTGTTGCTGGATGCAGGAGCTAGTTTTGGACTCTTGGTTGAGAGGTTGGTTCTGCTGGTTCCCACCAAAGCTAATGGGGAACTTTGGTTCTTCAGTCCAAAGCACTGCAGCATCTGGACAATTATTTGAGGCCTGGAGAAATCCCTTTTCATCTCTGGTCTTTAGGGGTAGCTCTAAGGCAAAACCTGCTGAAGAGTTGCTGATTTTTGGCATATAGAGAGGGACAAGAGCATGGACTCACCCGCTGGCACTGCTCCCTTGGGTCTCTAATACTGGATCCTCTCATATAAACCCTCTTTTTAAGAGCAAGGATAACCCAATAAACAAAACTGGCTACTGGTGTAGCTCTGCTTGCAGACATAAAGTCTGCCCTAGAACAAATAGGGAGGGACTGTGAAGGGGATGGGCATCTTTATTTTAAATCCCTGCCCCTTATATTTTCTTGTTGATGGACTTCTCAGGTTCATTCTTCTTCATGTAGAGCAAATCTAACCTGTAGGTTTCTGTCTCATTGTAACTTGCAGTGGGATCATAGCATTGCAGGGGATGTGCCAGTGTCTATCAGAATCCTTTGGGATTGTGTGACTCGGAAATGTGGCTCCTGCTCCGATCTCCCACCTCTGCTGCGGGAGGGCGATGCTTTGCTGTGGAAGCGTGAGACATGTTTAACTGGGAAAACCCTACTGGGGGTTCCCAAAAGAAGTTCATTTGAGTGTGTTTCTCTGTACACGTGGTACCAGCAGCTGCGCTCTGGGATGTTCAGCAAGATGGTTTTAATTCTGAAGCAGCTCTTCCTTTTTCTCAGAGCTCCAAGACAAAAATCTTTGCCACTGTTCCAAAGGGCCAAACCTTAATGGCACATAAATGTCTTTTCATCTTTGGTAGCACATGCCTGGTTGCTTTTCTCCTAATACTGAAGATGAGGTCTGGTCCTGATGCTGTCTGTCCATCTCTCCTTCGGTGACTCGGTTTCCTTGTCTGTCTTGCAGCCTGGTTTTGGGGCATAGACTTCAAGTCTGTGTTCTCCCAAATGCTTTGAATTATAGATATACTCCTTAATATGGGCCGAAGCGTGGCAACAAGTTCTGAGGAGCAGAAGGTCCTGCAGTGGCTTATGCCATTAATGCAAAGGGGTTTGTGTGAAGTGCCATTTCTAGATGCATTTTAAGTAATCTGAGCTTTGTCTGGACTTCAGAAATAAATCTGTGGGAGTACTTTCCAGGACTCTCTTCTTTCATCTGAGGGTTTTTTTTACCCTTTTCTGTGGAGCTAAAGCAAATGGGCAATTAATTTTTTTAAACGGTTATTTTGTCATGTGCCCTGGATCCTTTGACCCCCTCCCTGTGCTCTCCCTGTACTATGGGGGTGCCAGGGCTGTGTTGCAGTGTTGCCCTTCCTGAAGCTGGCAGAGGAAGGATGGCCAGTCCGTGTCATGTGTCACCATGAAAACCTCAGGCTTGGAAAAAACCACACAGAGCAACAGTGCTGTGGATGGTTCCATCCCAGCAGACTGAGGGTTAGGGGCTTTGTGGCCCAGCAAACCTACAAGGGACAATGAGGGGAAGGAGAACGGGTCAAATGGTAGAAAAGTGCTTAAATGAGGTATCACCATGGTGATTCATGGTTTTGCTATTTATGTGTGTCTGCATGGTTGCCTGTGGATATGTCTGGAGAATGGTGGGACCTGGGAAGAGTGGGGAGCTGAGAACCCCCCCAGGGTTGCTGGATGGCAGCAAACACTGCAGGTACAGAGATGGGTCTGGGATCTTTCTCAGAAAGGTGGTGGGCATGGGGATTGTTTAGCCTTAAAGGACACACAAAATATCCAATTAAGAGCCTTTCTGGCTCTGGTTGGTACTGGCAATCGACAGTAAGGACTTGTCTGTGTACGCCGTGGTTTGGGGTGGAAGTGACCAGGTCTGGAGTGATTTGGGGAGAGCAGTTGCATTTGGAGCTGGTGCTCTGCCGTTGTGTGAATTGACTTTGAAGTGTAACAGCCCTGAAGATGGGGGAAATCCCTGCTGAGTTACAAGTATAAATTTGGCACTTCATCACGTATGTACTCGCTCGCCCACGTGTGCTTTCGCCTGGTTTGTTTAGCAGGAGCCTTATTCTCAGGAAGCAGCTATCATCCTATAAAATGAATTATTTTGCACAGAAAGGTTTAAAGCATTATTTGGGTTCTGTTGAAAACATGATTATAACTTTTCGTTGCCTAGATTTTGATAAATGGAAACTGCTGTTTAAAGTGAGAGAAGAATTGTCTGGGTAATAAACCAGGAGTGAACCACAAAACACACCTCTTCTCAGACTTTATTCCTGTGGAGGAAGACTTCTTCTGCTCTTCTTTTGGCTAATGTAGACTTTTACTCATCATGTGTTTAGGAAAACTCTGACTCTGCCCCAGGTCTCTGGTACTGCTACTGTTGAGGATGTTTTGGGATTGTTGGGGCCTGAAACTGTCATCCACTGGACTTGGGTCAAATTTGGATTTGTCCCACAGTAAAAGTCACGAGTTCTGTGTCTTCTGGAGTTCAGTTTGATAATCTCTGCTGGTTTCCCAGTGCTACCTGTGTAGGTCATTGACTTTGAGCTTCTTTTTAGTATGGAGTGCAACCATCTACCTTGGGTATATGGCATGTCTTGTATAAGGAGTAGTACCTGGTACTGGTGTTGCACTGGGAGATACTGTCCCCACAAATGGGGTTCCCCCTTGGGTTGGCTGATGTGGAAAGGACCCCCAAAGGAGCAACAGCTCTGGTTCTGCTGAGATGTGGAGGCTTCTCTGTGCTTGGTTATGTTCTTCTGGACTGCTCAGTGCCTTTTTTTGGCTCTTGTTATTTTTATTCTGATTTCTCTGGTTATGACCCCTTTGGAGTGCAGCTATTGCACAGAGCTATCAGGAACAGCAGTCTGAAGATGTTGGTAAGTTTTTATTCCCTGCTAATGAGATGGTGGCTTTCTGGAGAAGTTTTAAGAGGTTTCTTGGAGAGGATATGCTTCCAGGTGGATGCTGTCTTACGCTTTCTGGAGAAGCCAGAGCCTTGTATCTGTAGCAGGAAATATTGTTGTTGCTGGAGTTTGGCTGTTCCCTTTGGCTGAGCATCATCAAGAAACAGCTTTGTTGTACGGCTGTGAGTGCAAATCTTTGACCAAGGCAAACAGAATGCACTTTTGAGATCCTTAAATATTTTTTTTCTGCCTCCTGGTGTTGCCTGTTACCTACTTACACCTTCAGCTGGTTTTAATGTAGGCAGTGTATTCCCTCTCCTTTGCCCTCCTGGCTTGCTTGAGAAGGGTTCCATCTTCTCCAGTTGCAGCCTGGCCATGCTATATGTCAAAGCTTGTATTTGTACTAGCTAAATCAGAGCTCATATGATAGGTTACTGAGTTTGCAAGCTGGCAGTTTTTCTTAAAAATAAAATAAAATAAACCTTTGTGTGAAACAAATAAAGAAAGCCCCAGTACGGGAAGAATGACCAAAACCAGGGGGGTGAAAAATGTTGAGACGTGAAAGAATGGAAAAACTTTGTTAAATTCTAATGTTACATGGAAAAAAACTTAAGTTGGCAATATGGTATAATTAGCCACTGGGTTACCACTGGCAAGTTTCAAGGCTCTTGAAATGAAGCTCAGCACTGAGTGAACCATCCAGATGATGCTGTGGTTTCGCTGTGGATGTCTGGAAAAATCTTTAGTTCTAAAATAAATAAATGAAGGAGCTACACAAAAAGCATTTTTGAGGTTGGTTGCTGAGAGTCTGAGCTCTTTTTCTTTCCAGAATCCAACAGGATTCTTAGCATCGTCTGGAAGCTTTCACGATGTTGGGAGATGTCGTTTTTTTGAAACTGGAAAAATGGTATTAGTGCATTTACAATGCTGGAGTTTTCCTTCAAAATTGTGTAATAAACTGGAGAGGAAAAAGGTTAGTTTGGGGATTGAATGAGTGGAATGAGCTACATCAGTGCTCATTCCTGACCTCTGCCACAGACTTTCTTACAGCCCTTAGGTGAGTCCCTTATTTCCTGTGCCCTGAGGCCTGATCTTGTCTCCTTGTATGGAACCTGGCATTGAAGTGTTGTGTTAACACAAATGTAATGGTGATATATCATAAATGAAAGCCGAAGCAGGTAGAGAATCTCTTGGGCAGCCACACAGATGCTTCAGTCTACTTGGAAGAAAGCCCTTTGGAAGGCGGAGGGATGGAGATGGAATTGGGGTGCTGGATCCTGAAGCCCGATATCCCTGCTGGTGTCACGCTGGCTTTCAGCTGGCTTTGGGGTGGTGACATTCAGCTGTTTTGCTGATGTAAGCCAGCAATTGCAGGGTATTTTGTCGCTGAGGAGTGCTCTGCCCTTATAGAGGCTGTGGGCCAAGTGCAGTCATCCCCATGGGTTTGGGTGGACTTCTTGAAAAGTTTCCCCAGCCTGATGCTCAGATCCCCATGGTGCTCAGACCTGCTGCTCTTAGATTCACTGGAGAAAGATTTGAAGGCAAAACCTTAGTCTTGCAGTGCTCAGGGACTACTTTTCCATTGATCTGAGCAAGGTCACCCAAAGGAGTTAGCAGCCCTTTTTCCTAATCGGGGTGGAAGTGCCTTGAGGGACCTCTTTTTCTCTTTGGGAAGCTGGAGCTTGAAGACCTGAATGATCTGCCTGGCTTAAATACAGCTAAATCTTGCTGTTAGCTTGGGATGACCCCACATGCCATCCCTGCCAGGATCAAACTGTGCATCTGCAGCCAGGGAGATGCTAATTCTTTCAGAGTAAATAAACTAATATGTTGGGGTTTTTTTTCCCTGGCTCAGCCTTTAAACACACTGTTTGAAGCCCTCCTCTTCCCTGGCCTTTCTGCACTTCCCCACTATAACTTGTGAAGGGACAGGGAGTTTGCAGCTCTGCTGGAAATGCTGTAAGACTTTGATGGGGGGAAACTCCAAGAGAAGTGAGGTCACCAAGGGGTCTGCTGGAGTCCCTGCTTGAAAGACCTGTCAGGCAGTTTTAGTGGCCAAATTTAGAATTTCATTTGCATGTCAGCTGGAGTTTCTATTTTTTGAGTGTGGGTACACAAGCAAGAGCTGTGCTTTGGCTGAGCTCGTGTATCCTCATGGAGAAGCCTCTTTTCCTCTGCTGCTTCTCCCTCCACCCCCTTTTTTGTTTCCAAGACAATACTTAAGCAAGAATTCATTGCAGCTGAATTCCTGGAGATGACACTGCCAGTTTCCCAGGATCTCTTGTACTCCTGCAGCATTTTACACAGTGATGATTTTATTTATTTATTTTTTAATGACAGAGCACATTCAGCTGCACCCCTCAAATATGGATTAAGCAGTGGGTTTGTGTGGCCTTTGAGGGGGCTCATTTTAGATGTGCTGGAATGAGATATCTACTCTGTGTGTTCTTGTCTGCTGCAGGGTAGAGATTTGGTCTGAGGGCTGCAGTTCACCAGCTGAATAATGAATGCATTGTTTGAATGCCCTTATTTCCAGCTTGCACCATTAAAAGTGAATAGAAAGGTCAAGGAGATGAGTCACTGTGAATACAAGTGTCATTCTGCTTAGAAGGAATGGAAAAAAAGGAGCTTCCAAGCCAGGTGTTTCAGCTGGTGCCAAACAGCTCTGTTTCGCAGTACTTTCAAGGATTTACAAGAGTAAATCTCAGCTGAGATCTGCTGAAATGTTCAAGCACCTAAAAGTTAGCGAGGGGCTGGAGCTGGGATTTGGCAATTGTAGTTGCCAGGGGCTCCAGAGGCAGCTGCTGCTGTTGGCTGTGCACAGAAAATCAGGGTAATATTCTGGAGGTGCTGGGCTGTTGTTTTGCAAAATAAACAGCCGGAGCCTGTAGGGTTAGTAAGCTCTTGTTCTCAGCTGCTTTATATACCCAGTGGTACCCAAAAAAGGCCTCCAAATCAATGTGGAGATGCTAATGCTCAGCCAGGCCACTTTCCTCCAGCGCTTAGAGGAAGGGTGAGTAGTGAAGGTGCTGTCGTGGGACAACGGGGACAGTGTTATCTCTTGAAATGCTGGTGAGGAAAATGTGTGCACCTTGAGCCATGGTCCCAGCTCGTTCCCACACCGTCCTGGGAGAAGGAGCTGGAGCAGGGTGCTGGGATGTGAGAGCCCTCACGGTGCCTGGAGGTGAGCATGGACCCATCCCCTGCCCTGGCCTGATTAAATGCCTGGTTGTACGTGAACCTTTTTTAATTTCCTGCCCCAAAGCTTCATTCAACATGCCCTGGGCATGCTGGTTAACCACACTGACAGAGCGTGGAGAATAGAAATGTGGCTGGTGGGTTGGGGGAGAGGTGAGCTATGGGTGGGTTAATGCCAAGTGGGTGGGATAGGATGGGGAGTTGGCCAGGATTTTCCTTTAATTGATACTGCTGGGGCAATTTCCATAAAACAGCAGTGGTGGCCGGAAGGCCAGAAAACAGAAGCCAGTTCAAAAGTTGTAAATGCTTCTTTTTTTTTTTTCTATTAATGGTGTAGAGTTTCTTTAAGCCATGGGCTCCTCTACCTATGGGTTTTCTTTTTCGTGTGGCTGAAACACCCTCCTTTGGGGTTATATCAGCATTTTGGCTAATTGCTTGTTGCTGTCCTGGAGAAGAAACATCCAGAGCACAATTGAGAGGGTTGTGCTGTGGCAGACACCTCTGCATATTGTCTGGCACTGCTTTGGTATTTTGGCAGAATATGAATCCTGAGAGACAGTACATAGAAGTATTTACATTTTTGATTTCTAGCCATTGGATTTTTCTGTTCTGAAATCATTCCTCCGGTGTAAAACAGATATTCCTCCAAAAAAGAACTCCAAGCTTCATAATCTTGATTTAACTTCCCCATGAAAATATACTTTCAGTAGAAAATGATCATTTTTGTTACCTACCCAATGTAAGATCATTTCCATAAACAACTTTTGAATGAGCTTACCAGCATCGCTGTGATGCAGGATGGCCAAAATGTCACACAATCCTTTTGATACCAACTGACTGGGAACCTGGACTGTTTTGCTGGTGATGCAGTGGTGATGCTGACGTGGGGGTGTCACGAGGTGGGAGTTGGTGGCTTGTAGCTCGTGTGTGTGGAAGGATCCTGCTTGATTTGTACCGTGAAGTGTTGGGTTTAGAACCCTTGTGTTGGCATTGCATGGAAGCTGAAGCTTTCTGCAGATAAGATGGGTAGGTGGGTTTGGTTTTGGATGTAGGTAGGATGTGGCTGCTGGCATGAGATGTGTGACTCTCTGGGGGTCACCACGCAGGAGAGTCCTGCTGCAGGGCAGGATGTACCCCTCAAGGGTTTCTTGTGCAAGATACCAGTCTCTCCATCCCCCGAGGACAGCATCTGTTCCCTGACCATGGGCTGCTCAGTGTCTCATCTTGGAAAGCTGTCGATTCCTTGAAGGATAAGGACTGCTCCTGGAGCCCTGCGGCTGCAGAGGCTTGTCTTGTTGAGGCTAGTGTTGGTTTTCTCTTGATCCTGTTAGGTATTCTGTTTTTTTGTAACAGGGAGGGCAGATCACTGAGAATGCCCTCATCAGTTCTGTGCTCCAAAAGCGATGTGAGGGTGGGAGGAGGAAGTGTCTCTCATCCTGGTTCTCTACACCCTTTGGCACATGTTGGCCAGTGCTCATATAGGGAAAAACTGCTTGGAATGTTCTCTTGCAAGGGTTTGCAGGGATCAGGGAGAGGCATATTATCACGTCTTGTACACTTTGGGAGAAAGTCCCTCACTCTGCCTCTCTCAAATGTTTAAATTAAAACAATCTGTCTTTCTGCAACTGCTGGATGCTTTCCCTGCTGACCTCAGGAGCTGGGACTGGGAGGAGGAGCAAACAGCACTTCTAACTGGCTCTGGCTTTTTTTTTTTTTTTTTGAGCTTCAGTCTTGATTCCCTGTAGGATGCAAACCAGAAAAACAATAAGGGCCGAATCTGTTCTGGAAACATCAATTTTCCCAGTGCTCTGTAATTAAAGAGCTATATCAGGAAGCCTTTATGCAACTGGAGGCCATTGTCCTACAAGACTATGTATAGAAAAGGCATCAGGCATGCTTAACCCTGCTGCCAGAGCCAGCATGGAGGGTTAAGTCCTCTGCAGTGTCTCACCATTTATTTACACATTCCCACAGCAGCGTCTGACTGCAAGATGCTCCCTGGGAGCAGGGCTAAGTACCAGGCAGGATCAGCCCTTTGCCCCATGGATGGGAATGGTGAGAAGCCTTTGGGCAGACAGAGGATGCTGGATGCAGCTCTTTGTACCCAGGCTCAGAGCACAGCCCCGGCGTCTCTGCTGGGGGGGGATTCCTGTGCATCGAGGGGAAACTCAGCCCCGTGCATGGGCTGGGATTCTTAGTCTGACCCTTTGGTGCTTACACGCTGAGTTTTGTCTTGGCCCGGGTCCCCGTGGCTGGGCAGAGAGGATTTTTTTTTTGCTTCTTGGCTGGGAGTCCGGCTCTTGCAGCCCTGCATCCTTGCAGGAGTCCATCCATGTGTTGCTGCAGGTGGATGCGGGGCTGGGACCCAGCTCCTGTTGATTTTAGGAATTTGGGGAGTGGAATGGCATAGCATCTCCAGGCATGAATCACGAAACCACCCTTCATCCCTTCTCTACCGCTCCTCTTCGCGTCCTGCCTTCATTGCCCACAGGCCCATGTTTTTTTGGCAGTTGATGGAGCATTTATAGAACTGTTTGGGATTCAGCTTGGGGAAATGCAATGGGATTTCTTGTGGGAAGAGGCTTGAATAGCACCAAGCTGACTATGATTTTTTTCCTATGAAATAGGAACCAGAACCAAAACTGGAGCTCATTTTGGGTGTGGAAGTGTCTGTAAAGAATTCTGGGTTCTTCATTTGAAGGTGCCTAAAACTTTACACCATTAAGCTCAGAGATGCTCTGAAACTTTCAGAGTCAGAACATCAGTTAAAGATGTTCTGCACATTTAGAGTAACTGAGTAACCCAGCACGCTCTGCTGCCTGCAGCTCCCTTCTCCAAAGCCTTGGCCAGACAAGCCGGGGCCCTCCTTGCCCTGGGGACCTTCATCCCAAATAACGAACAGCCGCGCTGCTAAAACGAGCACGATTTCTGTGAGCCTGGAAATAGCTGAGCCTCTGCTGCCTGAGCAGAGCTGGCCAATTTGTGGCCTGGGACTCAGCTTTTTATGGATGAAGCTGAAACATCTGCTTTTTGGGGGAGTGAAATCTGCCACATCTTTGCTTGTGTGGCCTCTAAGGAAACAGGGTGGGATTTGGGTCCCGATATACCCACCCCTGCTGGGATCTGTTGGGTCAAGCTGATTATTTTTCTGATGATGGCAAAAAGCCCAGCCCCAGAGTATCTTATAGGAAATTTTTGTCAATGGAAAGGCTGAAAATAGATGTGGGAGTTGAGGGGGAGCTTCTCTGGAAAGGAACCGGGTTCTCTTCTGCTGAGGACTGAAAGCTGCGGATGTGCCTGCCCCAAGAAATGTATTTGGGGGAACAGACCTTTTTCCACACTTTTCTTTCTATTTTAGTGAGAGATGAATGATAGCAGAGGGGGTGTGGATGCAGGCAGGTGTGCTGTGCCTGGGCAATGTCAGTCGACACCGGATTAAATAAGGCATGTGGAAAATTCTTCTAGGATGTAAAGCCTAATGAGAAATAATCATCAGAGGACTTGGGAGGTGAAATAACCTGCTCTAGATGAGCCCCGGTCTTTATGTGTGCCCCTGGAAATCTGCCAAGCTTTCCAAGTGGATCAGCACTTTGGAAGGAAATGGCATAGTTGGCCTGGGTGAGGCTTATTGGTCCGAGAGCGTCCTGTGATGCTGAGAACCATATAGGCTGGTTGGTCCTGGTTAATGTTCCACTCCTGTTTCATGCCACCAACCTCAGCACCTCTTATTCTGTGTTTACAGTTGCTTTGAATTGACACAGTGGTGAATTTGACCTGCAATATCTTGGTTTTCACATGAAATTATTTTAATCTATTAGGGATGCATTTAGCTGTGGACTTCTTTGCATCCACCTGTAATGGACTGGAGGAGCCAAGATGGCACTGGGAAAGGGCCCTCGTGGATTTGAGTCTTCTGTGTAGATGATGTTGTATTTTTTAGGATGTCTGTCTTATTGTCAAAGTGAACATTTCCTCCCGTTTCCTTGCTCTGGAGAAGATATCTCAGCATGTTAATGAAGGGAAGAGGAACATGCTGTAAGTGACCTCCTTGCCCTTTTGTAAGGACAAAATTTGTTTTCCTGTGGCTATGAAAAGCC
Organism: Scolopax mira; assembly: GCA_004320125.1. NCBI lineage: Eukaryota > Metazoa > Chordata > Aves > Charadriiformes > Scolopacidae > Scolopax > Scolopax mira. Next base: position 80,530 of record BJBW01006392.1, on the reverse strand, counting down.
TGTCTTCCCTTTGAGTAATAAATGAGGGCATAGAAAATGTACACAGATTACTTTGAAGCTATTGTGTATATGGTAATAAAAGTACTTCATATATTGCTTATTTTAGTGCTGGAGAGAATATCAAGCATGCTCCGTGTATAAATCAATCTTCTCAAAATATACTGATAAATCTTGGCATTTGCCTTATCCCAGTTTCCCAAATATTTTCTTACCTCATTTGGCTCCTTCCACTACTCAACATGCCTTTTGCTCATCCGTATGATGAGTGGTGCCGGGCTGCTGTACTTGTCTGCATGGATTGATGCCTTGATGTGTCGTTTACCTTCTCTCTCTCTATATGTAAAAATACCAAACATTACTTATCCACATTTACGAGTGGATGCACAAATGATTGGAAGTGTCAGCGTGCACTTTTCCAGATGGTGGAAGCGAGTTCCTCACTTCATTTATTTCAAATGTCAAACTCAATGAAATTAATTATTACCAGACTTGAACTGAAGTGACGGGGTGATTCTTGTCTCCGTTTCACCAGGGTGAGGTGAAGCCACATGCTCTGTGGCAGGAACAGCCAACAGGACTTGAAATGCAATTACAAAGCAGTGACTCCGGGCAGTGTAAAAAGCTGGATTTTCAGCAGGATAATTGGTCTTTATTTGGTTTCATGGGGAAAAAGCTGGGTTCGGTCTTGGTTGGGAGGGATGTCTCCTGGGGGAAGAATGGCTTGGTGTGTGAAAAAACTTTGTCTTGGATTTCGTTTCTGCTGTGCATGGTGGGAAGGCAGCAGCTTGCCCGGGAAGTGCCTTGCTGTTGGCGTGGTTGGTGTCCTGGTGCTCACTTGGGCATCTCCAGAGTGAGCTCTGGAGTCACCCTTAATTTATCTGCAAGAGGATGCTGTTGTTTGTTTGATTTTTAATTATTATTATTATTTGCACAATGACTTGATAAGCTCTCAGGCTCTTTGGGGCCAGGAGTCATAGAAGTACCCAAGTTGTAGAGAAATTGCTCTGCTCAGATGGTGGCAAAACCCCAAATCAAATGGATTTGGGTGCCCAAGGTAGAGCAATGAAGGACTGAATTTCAGCTCAACAGCTCTCTGAATGAGAGCTCCAGGGACTTACTTGGTATTTCACACAGGACCCCCGTTCAGAAGCAGAGCTGAGAAGCCAGAACCTTAGAAGCTGTGGATGTATTTTAAAATTGTGTTTTGCGTCATGCAAAAAAGGGCATGTTCTTTTAAAGGCTTTTCTAGGTAATTCCTTTTAACAATCCTTGGCATTTCTTAAATACCCATGTTGTTTTTAGAAGATAGCTTGTAGCAATTATTTAAGCAGATTGCCAGTGTGCCATTTACCTTGGAGAAAAGAGCAGTTGCCAGAGAATTTCTAACTATGCCCTTGTTTTTAACTTGGTGGTCCCCGTGCCTCTCGGGCTGTTATCTGGGCTCTCACTTCCTCAGTGGCCACTTTTCCCAGTGTCTCTCCCAAGTCTATTTGTGAGCCCTCCCTTGCCTACCATACCCGGAAAAATAAACAGCCCCGTCTCCTTTTGCCCTCTATTGTTTCTCTCTTTTGTGCTAAGTACAGTAATGCCTCTGAGCTACCCCAGGGCTCCTGTGTTCCCATGCTTCCCCATCCCTCTCACAAAGGACCTCTTTTCTCCCTCCCTTCTGGGTGTTGGGGCTCTGCAAATATGTGCCAGCGACCCTTTGCTCCCTATGAAAATAGCCCTTGCCTTTTTGTAGCTGTCATTTATTTTTGCTCCTTTAATTAGACTTGATTCTGCTTGTACTTTTTGTTTCCCCCCTTGACCCTTCTTTTAACTGCAGTAAGTATTTGAAAAGTTTTTCAGCTCCCTTTCTACCTGTGCGTGCCCAGCCGTGCTGGCTCACACAGGTCTCTTCCCTTTGGATTAAGTTGGAAGGAACTTTAATTGCAAGACTCCAAACTTTCCCAAATATTTCCTCCTTCTGTGTTGTCAGGCTCCCCAGGGATGGGACTGCACACTTGTAGTTCAGATTATCCTTCCATCTGCTTTTGCCTAAAGCTGGCAGCTATTTGCAGGGCTCCCTTCTACTTGCCTCCTGGTTGTTTTAATACTGTTGTCATCTTGAATTTGAAATATTCTTACTTGGTGGCATCTTCATTCATCCTGGCTGGCTGCTTTTCAAGGATCATGCCCAAACAAAGGACCTGAAAACTACTTATGCACCAATTGTCATGTGCTGAGACTGTGGTTTTCCTATGTGTAGGAGAAGGATCTTTCCCTGCAGTGAATTGCCTGCTTCTGTTAGGATTGGAGTGGAGCGACGCTGATTTACACCACGTGAGGATTTGCTCTCTGGTATCCTGGTTATGGACAGATAGGCTGTCTTCCCATATCATTAATATCTCTTTAATCAAAATCCCTCTTCTGGCCTTCTCACAGGCACAGATTTACCTGGGAAAACATTTTCAGTTCTGTTTTCATCCTGGAGCACAGGCTGGAGCAGCATCCCTCAGCCACTGGACCACCTATATTGTCCCCAGCTGTACCAGTGCTCGTCCTGGCAGCCAGCTTGCTTGGAATGTCTCTGCAGATCCAGCTTCTTTCCCTGCCAAAGTTGCTGCCTCTTTTTCCCTCTGCCTTCATCTTCTCAGCCAGCTGTGCTGCTGCCTTGGGCTGATCCCCAGGATGGATGCTGGGTGGGATGTGGACTGGCAATGTTTCCAAACACATCTTGGATAAGGCTGTCCTTGCAGAGCATCCTGGTACCTCCCTTCGCTTTGTGGAGGGCTCTTTCATTCTGGTGCCTCTGTCTGAGTGGTGCTTTTACTTGGTTTTGAGTCCAAAGATGTTCTTGGCAGAGAACAGTGTCTGCTGTTTAACTGTGGTGCTTTCTGAAGTAAAAAAAGAAGCCATTTTGAGATGCTGAGATTTCTACAGGAGGAAGAACCAGAAAGTGAGTTTGCCACAGGCAGCTCTGCTCCTGTGCAGATGAAGGGCCTGGAAAGGGATCTCTTCCCAATGCACTTGTGGAAATGTGGAGTGGAATAAGGGAGACAAAAGTAGTTTAATGTGGGGGCAGAAGTGCTGTTTGCCCTTGCAGCTCTTCTGGAATGGGACAAACGCACCCAGGGGACAGATGATGGAGATGGGAAGGAAGAGTGAGCATTGCAATGGTGAGCAGTGGTTTCCAGTGTGCTTTTGCTCTCTGCAAAGCAGCTGTGTTTCTTGGCAGATCTTGATTTATGAAATGGAAAGAAGCAAACAAATTCCCCAGCCAGGTCTGCCTGCGAGTCGCTCAGGAGGCTGGGGTTGCCCAGCTGGGATGGAGGTGGTCGACAGCTGCTTTTTGCAGACTGTGTGAGCGGATTCCTGCCCCGTGAGCTGGTCTGCTGGAAACAGCCTGGGGTCTTGTTAAAAACTGCCAAAGGGCAATAGGGCCTGTTGGCCATCATGCTCCAAGGGCAACTGACACGTCCTTACAGAGGGGCTACTGAACCGCTTGGGTGTTGGGGCAGGTTCTGGGCCATGGGCTTGGGGGGAAGGTTACGATGCCTTTGGGACTCAACAGCAGCAGAAAAAGAAATTCCAGTTTAAGGCTTATAAAGCACATGCTTAATTAACATTTAATGTCTAATGTAAGTGATTAAGGGGAAGTTTATTGGTTGGACAAGTCAGTATGGTCTAATGTTCAGAGCTGCAGATGAACTGTCTCTTCATCTCTCAGGCTCTTGTGACCTTGCTCAAGGCTCCTTGTATTATTATCCTGTTTGTGATAAAGGAAGAAAATAAATTTAACAAGAAATGCTTTGAGCCTTTAAAAGAAATAAAGGGATAATGTCAAGGTAAACGCCTTATGCTAGAGAGAGAACAGTTTAAAAAGTGGTTAATGTGTCAGGGTATTGATTTCTGTGCTGCTTCTTACTTGTCTGGGTTTTTACCTGCTGTGTTTTTGCACCCGTTGGAAGGAAGGGTGAGAGTGATGGGGGCTCTGCTTGTACTGTAGTTAAGAGTCACGGGTAGAGCACGCATCAATACCCATCTGCATTTAGTCTCAATATGCTGGATCCATCACTCGAAGCCAAAGGGCTTTTTGGGGCTGCAGAGTTTAAAGCAGGAGCAAAATCTCTCACTCCTGGGGCAGTGATTCTGCTGCTGGGGGTGTCCGAGGCTGCTGTGTTAGATCTCACCTGGGTGTCTCTATGTGCTGTGAGTGCATTTCTCAGCATCCTGTAGATGAACACTTGCGGTGCTGTGTTCTCTTATGCAAATGTATTTTTTTGATGACCCATCTCTTAGGGAGAGCTTCGCCAGCTTATGGCCTTACCTCCACGGAATTGCCACCGAACACATTGGGGTTGTTTGAAAGCAAAGTAACACGCTGTTCCTCAGTGGGAACAGGGCTTGGGTGAGTTGTGGGAGGAGCATATGGTTTCTGCAAAAAACCCCAGCTCTGCTAAGTCATTTTATTTACAGAGCTGGAGTTTAGTTGTTTCTCTTTAGAGAATTCAGATGTTGTCCGATGGAAAACTAGTTCTTCACTGTTAGCAAAAATAAGAACAAAACCAAAAAAGCTCATCTTTTAGTGGGCAGTATGTCAAGGTGTTCTTCTTCTGCACTTCACTGGCTTTAGATGGAGTATGTCCGTGATTCATGCCCTGGAAACCCAGAATAATTTGAGAAGTGTTTCCTCCTTGATAAAATTATTAATTACTTTACAAATTTGGCACCGTTCTAGGTTTGGAGACATCAGGAGAGTGGACCTGCAGTGAAATTAATCTTCCAGTATCTCTTCAATCTATTTTCTGGTTTTAGTCTGAAATGTGAGGAAGAGTCTGTATTTGGGATTAAAATTGCATTTCACTACTGATGGCAGTGAGACTCAACTTTCTTCATCTTTGATCTTTTTTTTCAAGCAGCACCAAGACTTTGTTTCATATTTTCTGTTGTATCTGACCCCTGATAGAGCTCTGAAGTAGCTCAGATCTGGGTGAATCATCCCTCTTTACCCCAGGAGTCCCTATGTATCTTTCTTCTTTATTGATTATTCTCCTAATTCCATCAAATCCACCCTCTTGGGTTTATGCACTACATGAACTATGATTTGAAAAGCAAGGTCTCTGGCAACCGGGGAGGAGGAAACGTGTGTTGAAGGGGGGGGACAATATCTTGCTGGGCTTCCCTCTCCTGCCCACTGACCATGACTGAAAAGGCAGAGAAAATAAAGCGTGGTGGGAACTGCCACTGTGTGTGCAAAGGGTGGGCTGAGTTCCTCCACAGCAGTGTGAAAGAAGGCCATTAATCCCACTGGTTCCCTTTGCCAAGAGCCTGCATGTGCCACCCTTTATGTTGCCCTGTTTGTTTGGGGCTTTATTTATTTATTTATGGATGTATTTCCCCTCCCCTGCCTGGGCATGAGCATTTGCCCAGCTGTCTGTCAGGAGCAGGCCATGGGGCTTTGATGGGCTCAGCATCCCGTTGCTGCCAGGCTCTGGGCTGTCTTCTCACCCCGGTGGTGCCAGCATCTCATCCCCCTGCCAAGCTCCTCTTCCCCTGTCACCTAAGTTACTTGCTTGCAGTTAAGAAGCCAGAAGTATCATTTCCTGAAAGAGCTCAGAGTATATACACAGCAAGGGTATGGAAAGCATCGTTACAGCAGACTGCAAATATGACAGGGCTGACTGATCAAAGTTGTGATTGAGCTCTTTAAACCTCCAAGTGTGATTAAGAGGTTGTGCCATGAACCAGTTCCAGGCAACTGAAAATAAGTTTGAGACTGGAATTTGTCTCTCCCAGGTGCTGAGGCAAAGCCAGGTTGGCTTTGGTCGCGTGTTTTGTTTGGTTTTTTTTTTTGCCTACAGCCTGAGAAAAGATGTCCTGGAGATAGAGCTAATGAAATTCAAAACCCTTTTCCTACCTACAGGAAGAAATGCCACAGCAGTTACCATGTTAACTGAATATTGCATAAGGAAATCTCCAGTTGCTTCCAGTCATTACTCTAGAGGTCCCTTCCAACTCTGACAATTCCATGAACACTTCCATTAGCTGGAAAGGAATCAATGGAGGAAAATATATTTTCATATTTTTTTTATCGGTGCTTCGGGACTGGTTTGTGGGAAGGTTACCCAATATTTATTATCTACCATTTTACTAGGAGGGAGCACTAATTGCTCTTTTGCTTGAATTAAAGGGGCTCACAGCAATTCTAGTTCTCTCTGTGAATGCAAATACAGAGGGTCACCTTTCCATCAGGCTCCCCAGGAACATCTTCCACACAAACTTGTGTCTGACCAACCAACCAGTGATGAGGCACTAGGTCTCAGCGCCGCCTCCTTATTATGAAAGATTCCCAAGGCAAGATTTTCTAGCTTTTTCCTCTCTTTGCATCTGCCCTGGGGGTGGAAATACCACTAGAAGTGGGTGAGAAATTTTTCTTACTGTTCTAGCTTAACTTTACAGCCCCAGATAGCTTCATTTCTGTTCTTTTTCAGCTGTGCTCTGATGGATTGTCTTGCTTGCAGTAACTTCCATCCCGGCTCAAAATGCCTCAGGAGCACAATAAAAACTGTGAGAAAAGAGAAGGAAAAAGATACTTGGCAAGTGGTTATGTACTTCAGCCATCCATTGCTAGATATCAGCCTGTGGCATGATGTGGCAGTGTCTGGGGGTGGTGGTGAGATGGCAACCAAACCTCTGAGCTGCATGTGCAAAATGAGGGTCATGCCCAGGAGCAAGCGTGGTCACTGGTCCCTTCCCACACACTAGGACCAAGGCTGTGATGGGAATATTGTGTTGTCTTCTCTCTTTTCTTCAATGTTTTGGCAAAATTGGAAGGGATTTAGGAACCAGCAGCTGAAGCAGCGATAGGGATTGATGGTTGAACTTTCAGGGACTTGTCAAAGCATGTCAGTAAGGGAAGGTCCTTTCCAGAGGCTTGGGAGCCTGAAAAGATTTTGATGCTGAACTTGACTGTTTGCTTAGGTGGTGAATTTGAGAAAAATTAGGGAAAAGGAGCCATGTAGAAGTCCCGAAGGACCCGGTTCGGGGACCTTCACTGCTATTTCACAAAGCACAGCTGGAAAACTGCCCAGCAGCAAGAGTGCCCTGGTAGGACCTGAGCTGCAGACCAGCAGATCCATTGCTCTTCCATCTTGTGCTCTGCTGTCCTCAGTTCCCCTGCTTCTGCTGCATCCCCTGTTGATGCAAGGTCCCTGGAGGCACCTGAGGAGCTGGAGGTGTTGTCACCAGTTTGGCTTCTTTTCCAGAAGTGGGAAGAGGCAATTTTAATAGTGGGATTGATGAGAGGAGCCTGCGTGTGCAGGGAGCCCCAGGGATCCCTGGGGGTGTGATCTGGAAGTGTGCACAGAAGTTGACTCTGAACAAATCTCAGTTGTTTCTTACTGCAAGCCAGGAGTGGTTTTTCTTATCTTCCACTTTATCAGTATATTGAAACCTCACCTTAAAACTGGATTGTGCACATTTTTAGTCTTAAAGACCACTGCAACTACCTTGGCATGTGTTTATTTTTCTATGCAAAGTGGATTACTTCTACCTTAGCTTTGTATGCTACAGTAGGACTTCAGCAAAGCAGACCTCAACTCTGGGTTGTCTGAATTTGGGAAAAGGTTTGTCCCAAAAGCTAATATGTACAGCAGAGACATAAAAGTGACTAGTCCAGTTTCATACCATCACGAGTGGGCATCTTTACCACAAGACCTCTTACCTTTTCCTGTTAATCTTCCATTTCCCCATCATACAGACAGCCAGAGGCAGAAGCCATCCCTCTTCCATCCCCTCACCTCTGCTGGGACAGCAGTCCTTTTCTCCTGATGGTCCCCTCTCCTGATTTTCCCAGGAGGGCAGCGACAGCTCTGGTGCTGTCACTCAGTTCCACATCTCCTTGTCAGTGCTGCTGGGAGGACTTACAGGGATTTTTTTATAACTGTCATTGGCCCCTAATTAGATAGTTGATGCCAAAGTAATAATAATAAAAGGCTCTTTCTTTAAAACAAACCCATGTGAATAATTATGTAAATATTTGTCTGGGCCAGTGTTAGAGTCCTGGGAAAGCTTTTTGGATGGGTATCTTGGACATTCCTTGTTAGCTTTTACAGTAGCATATTTCAATTTAGATGCTATCTTTGGGTTTGAATTCTCCTTCGTGTATAATGGAAGACCTGAAATGACATCTTGGCTATTAGTAGATATTTCCAAGAACAGTCAATGTACAAACCATATTGTAATCAGTTTAATAGAAAATATCTGAAGGGAGGGGGAAATGATCATGCAGCTGTGACCCAAATTTTCTAAAATCAGTTCTTGTCACTGCCACAAAATGCCATAGGAGCAGCCATGGGTTTTGAGCAGATTAATCTATGATCTTGCAGAACTATTGGTACATGATGAGCAAACATCCATCAGCTCCTGAAATGGAAGTGAGAGGTGTTTTCTGGTGGTGGCTTTGCCTCTTGAGAAGGTTTTTCTCCCATCGCAGGTAGGGTGGTGCAGGGAGGAGGGGGCTGGTGTTGGGTAATTAGTTCCTATTTGGCTCTTGATAGCTATTTGCAATGGAGATACTGCTCTGAGTGGATGAGGGAGTTAATGGACTGGCTTTCTCCCCTAATGACCGAGGGTCAGAGATCACAAAGGTTGGTCAAGGCTGAACAGGAGTTTCTTGATATTCCCCTAATGCCACTTGATGTGCTCAGTTAATGGTAATAAACTCCCTTGTACCGTTTGGTGCTGCCCCCACCAGGGGCCTGGGAGGGGAGGAGTCCTGGGCTTTTAATGCAAAACCTCACGATGTGCCATTTCTGAATTTGGGCAGTAGGGAAATACAACACTCCAGCTCCCATAAATAAAGCACGAGTACATGGTGTATTTGGATGAGCCCCTTGTTCTGCATGTTTGGACATCAGCAGATTATATATTATTCTAGCTGTTCATTCCCTAGTGATGTTAACAAAGAAATACATTTAAACACCTAATTGGGAATAAGATCTGCTGAATAAATATAGTTTAGAACAGAAAAAATTGTTAGGAACTAGTAGCTGAAGTGGTGAACTTCTCTCTCCCTGCTTGTAGACTTCCCTTGAGGGCATCACAGCTCTTGGGCTTGTTTGTGGTGTTTGCTGAGAACTGATGAAACTCGTGGCTGTGGTGGTTATTTCAGGCCTGTGTCTTCCTCCTGCTATTCTGGCATTGAGACCAGCACCTGTATCATGTAGACATGGGCCATAAAAACTCAAAAGGAGCTAATGCTCCTGGGAAAAAATCCTTAGGAACACTTTTCATGAAATGAAGCAGATATTAATTTGAAATTTGCCTTCTGGATACGTTTTTGACAAGGAAAATGAGGAATAAAGTAAATGCTAAGAGTTCATAGATTTAAAGGAAGAATTAGTTCTACATTTCTCCTTCCCTGTGTCAAAATAGTCATGCGTACAGGAGTGCTGGAGATAATTCAGTGGTGCGCTGTTTAAAAATCATCCAATAAATTATTAAAAAAAAAAAAAGAATTACTTGTGCTTGGTCCCGTTAACTTTAGGGAGAACTAAAAACCCCCAAGTGCATGAAAATGAGTCTTTAGCTCCTAAATGCCTGCATCCTGGAAACATCCCAGCTGGGCTACCAGTAGGGGTGTGGGGTTGTGCCCTGCAGTAAACTCCGCTGTGGTTTTGTTCCCTTTTTAAGTGGCTGATGTGATGTGCCAACCATGCGATGCTGATTGCCAGCCTGGCTGTAGCTGCGATGTTTACCACGGTGGAAATGATTGTAATTATGCAGGTGCTTGTGTTAATGTGTTTAATTAAGCTTATGGTTGGGCAATCCACTTGCAGCACCACAACAGAAATTAAAAGGCTGGGCATGGCTATAGGAAGGCTGCAGAGAGGGTGTTATTCCAGAATGGCTAATGCTTCCCCAAAGCTTGCCCATTTTGGCTGCTCTTTCTCAGACTGTATCGCTCTGGCTGATAGAAGGTGCTGTCTGTCCCTCTGTGTCCTTGCATCCATGGCTCCAGCCATGGTTACTGGGCAGCCAGTTCTAATGGTGGTACTTCAGCATCTCCTGTTTTCTATGAGTACTGTGGGAAGATACTGGGAGGGAATAGAATTCTTTACTTGTAAGGGTGAGGGTGCTCCCATTTCCATTGGCATGGACTTCCAAGTGGCCCACTCAGATTTGGAGGTTTTTTTTTTCCTAGCCTTGAAGCCCCAAGAGGAGATGTGCCACTGGGCATCCTATACTGATGTTGGCTGCTTGTATGTATCCCTGTGTGTTCAGCTGTGTCTCCAGCCACTAATCTGGGGGAAGAAGGAGAGAGAAAAGCCCTGATTGTGGCTCATTCTTTTCCCAAACTGCCCTGTCATCTGTATAGGCTGCTGGGTGCTTGTAAGCATCCAGTATAGATGGGCTGGGGCTTCCTGGGTGCAGGGCATGGCTGTGTGTCTGTCTGTATGATGGCTCTGGACAGCCTGATGCAATTCCTGTCCTGTGTCTGCGAGCACTCAGTGGCGTCCCTGGGGTGCAATGAGATGGTCACCCACATAAAACGACCCAGAGGGCTGCAAAGTATTGCTTTTGCAGGAAAACTACTGTTTAGCTGTTTGCATTCTGTTTATCTTTCTGGAAGGTTTTTGCTTGTGAGGTTTTGGGAGAGATGTTGTGTGGAGGAGGCCACTGCCCTGATCCATGTCTCCCTGGTTTCATCGAAGGGTGATGCCCTTCTTGTTCTTGATTGGGTGCTGAGTAGCTTTGGATACAGAAAGGAGGCAGGAAGGTGCCCTCATGATGCGGTGCAGGGTCTTGGCTGGAGCAGATGGTGGCCCTGGCAGCGCGCTGCAGGGACAGCTGAGGGAGGATGCTCACACTTGCTCTGACAAAGAGGCTGTTATGTCAGGTCTTCATGGATTATTTCCCTCTGTCTGGGTAATGAGCATGCCAGCTTCTTTCTTCCTTGCCGGAGTAACTATTCTGTACCCCATTAAAACTGGTTGCTAAACTTCCGTTGACTTTAATGTGCTTCGAGATCAGGCCCTAATTAAATCTTCCAAAGAGCATTAAGTGGTTGATCATTACAAAGTACTTTGAAAATGCAAGTGCTGTCCAAGTGCCAAATTGTCTGGAAACACATGGCACTCCTTACAGTGAAGACAAAAGGTTGAACTTTTCCTTTTCCCCCTTTCCAAGTGCACTCGCTTGAGACCTGCGAGGAGCCGCCGTGGTGGCTTTGGTGCAAGTCCCCTGGCAGCACAGTGACACTGGGGAGGGCAGTGGATGTCCCGTAAGCCTCAGCCAGAAAATAATGATCACTTAGAGAAGCAGTAAATAATGTTTTGCTTTAACCATCATTAGCCTGAATGAAGTTCCTAGTTTGGGTGAGTTGCCTTGACTGTGCAACATGGTCGTGGTGGAATGTGATTTCGAGGTCCCCAAGTGATGCTGACATATCCACAGTCCTTAAACCCTCTGTGCACGCATGGTCCTGAGCTTGAGCTGTGTCCCTGCCTTGTGTTGGGACAGCTCAGTGGGAAAAGCTGTCTCCTGGGCACATCAGGACCTCCCTGTCACCAAGCTGGGCCATGTGGTCAGAGGTCTGTAGAGATACTAGTTAGTTTCTCATCACCTCCCGCAGAAAAGTATGAGATCTACAGGCAGAGAGGGGGCAATTCTCACATTTTGGGATGTTTTTCACCCCACCTCAACCTGGAAAACCTCAGAGCTGCTTTGCAAAAAGATGTGCCAAGGTTTTTCTCAGGAAGAATGGCAGATTCCTTGGATGTGATTTCCATCTCTTGCTGTGCTATCTCCATGTTCTCTCTTGGGGCTGAGACACTCCTGGGGCCTTGCAGGGATTTTTAAAGTGGGGATTTTAGTAATAGAACCAGAGACATGAGGCAGGAGGGAAGGAGAGGAGAGTGCTGCCTGTTCATTTGTACTTCACTTGCACCCCTTTATGGCTGGCTTTCAGAAACTGTTCCTAAAATTGAGCTCTCTTTAAGACCTCTCAGTTAATCACTCAGAAGATGGAGTCATGCTCCGTCACCACTTCCTTTTGAGGATCTGCTGAGTGTGTGGATTTGTAGTTTTAATAACTTTAAAAGTTTTAGACTCCGTTCACCCTTAGTTTTTCTTTAAAGGGCAAGACTCCGCCAAGTAATCAAACTTCTGCTGGAAAACTTCCCAAAATGTCACAGTGACCCAGAAATACTTGATCCAACCAGTGGGGGATTGGAAAGCTCCTCCTGGATCCTGGCTGGCCGGGATGGGAGGGGGGCCGTGGGCAGGGTGGTATGTGAGGCATCCCTGCTGCAGCCCGGGTGTGTGAGCAGAGGCAACGACGGCGACTGCGAAGCCGGTGATTCACCTCATTCCTTTGACCCTGCTGTCAGGACGGGCCAGTAAAAACTCCTCGGACACTGAACAGCCTTGCTGGTGTGGGCTGGGGGGTTGGCAGGGTTTGGCTTGGGCTCTGCCTTAAAAGGCTTCGTGCTTTTCTCCTGAGATGATGTGATGTTTTGCTTCAGTGGAGGGAGGGGGGAAGGAGAAGAAGTCAATTGCACCCTCAGACCTGCCCTTCTGGGCACCTTACCACTTCCCTTGCTCTAGATTTTGTTCAGTTGTTGGGTTTTTTTTTTTTTTCTTTTCCCCTAGGATTTGTCATAATTGGGTCCAGCAGCTCCTTGAAAGGGAAAGCCCCTCTTTTGGGTCTTCTCCTCCTCCATGTGCCCTTGGCATACAGCTCAGGTGGTCCCTAACTTCCCGGTGCTGGATGTGTCACTTGGGCACTCTCTGGCCCACAGACAGACATCTGACTCCTGTGCTGGTGTGGGGCAGGAATCAACCCAGCCAGAGCTGCTCCCATGTCAGAAAAAAGCCCCTTTTCCTCCCTGATGCTTTAGCACCCTTTTTCCTCCACCAAGCATCCCTGTGCTCTTGGAGCCAGCCTTCTCCTGCTGGGTTTTTCTTTCCCCCTACCCAGGGGAGAATCCAAAATCCTCAGTTATTCAAAATGAACGGGATATTTGCTGCTCTCGAATGGGTCTGGGATTTCCCCTGAGGCCCTCAAGGTTTGCTCTCTGTGCATTGTGGCTTTAAGTTCTGCATGACATTTGCAGCAGGGATTCCTTTTGCGTGGTTTAATTATATTCTGTGGAGGAAAAGCCTGCTCTTTGCTTGCTGCTAACACCACCGCTTTGTTAAAAACCCAAATGATTGATTATTTTTTAAAGAAAAAAGATTTACGCTCAAAGGAACAAAGATTATTTGATTGTCTGAATTTAATGTAGTCTTGCAGAGCTGCTCCAGTATCAGTTCTGGGTTTCTTTCTTTCCCTTTTGGGATTATGCATACGATCTTTCGAATCTGACTCGGCATAATGGTTTCCTTTGTTCACAGTTGGGACTCTTTGGGCCTTTAAAAAACTCTATAAGGGGATGACATGAGTCATTGGGGAAATATTCGTCTATCTAGAGCAATGTGAATTGACACAGCTCTGTTGCAGTCGTTTGAAGGAAGCTGATGTGCACCAGATGAGTATCTGACCCCTTTTACAGCAGCCCTTTCTTTTGCTGTATTATGCCCCTTCCCAGAGAACAAACTTTTATATTTTCAGCCCTGAAGTTCATGTTCTTCGATTATCCTCCTTAAAATGCCTCTTTCCTCTTTGTCCAAATATATCATTTTGTTTCACTGGGATGCTGAAGAATTCAAGGGGTTGTATTAAGTCCTTATTCCCCTTGTTTACCTGCTGTGGGATAAGGTGGCAAGTTTGGTTTATAAAGCTCATTCATATAAAGAGGCTTTTCTTCCCAGTAAACCCATTTCACTGGGTTCGTGACACTTGGATACAAATACCCAGCCCTGATGGGTTATGTATTAAATGATGAAAAAGTTGCAGAGGGCACCTGGAATGAGCTGGGACCATAAATGCTTACTCATTCTTCACCTTATGACCTCAGATCTTTGGCAATAATTGCACATAAAGTATAGTATGACTAAGTGCTGTGTCATGAAGTCCTGAAGGTCTTTGGATGCCCTTGAGCTGTTCCAAAACCGAATATAGAAGAATTGGTTCTCCACTGTTATACGATGGTGACCCTTCTCCAGACACCCAACCACCTTGGTTATTGCATTAATGCAGCGATGGGTCAGCTCTGCACAATAAATATGTGTCTTGGGATGCTGATGGGGAATTTATTTTTTTTCCACTTCGTAGGGTATTGTAAGGCAAAAAGTTGGAGAAAGGGGATTTTGTGACTGAATTCTAGGAACGCATTTAGTGAAGATGCTGAAGGCATCCTTGGCATTGTCAGGAAACACAGAATAAGCTACAGATGTTTTTAGCAAAACAAAACGAAACAAACAAACCCAACTGCCCAGTCTTCTTAAATGACAAGGCATTGAAAAGCTTGAAGATCACTCTGAAAACTTGGGAGACAAGAGATTTATAAAATTTCTGAAGAGAAATTTTTTTTAATCTATATATAAATATAGATTTAATATATATTTATATAAAATATATATTTTTATATATAAATATATATAGATTATATATTATTTTTTTGTGCATAATTTGTTTTTAATAACATTCTTAAAACCAACTGTCTGTAGTTGAGAAAATGAATATATTTAAACTGTATGATTTACTGGAATCCAGACTGTAGTCTTCTTGAATGTCTGGATTTGCCTTTCAACCAGTGCATGTTAGGGCTGCCCAGTTTGCCCCAGTACAGGGTGGTCGGGGGGAGCAGCCACCCCCAAATGTCACCACGTAAAGCAGGGAGGCCATGGAGAACGTCTGTCACCGGCACTGCAAGGCTACAACAGCTTCAGCCTTCAGCTCGGTGACAAGTTAAACTATTGTGTATTTCCTTGGGGATAAGAATTTAATTAAAGACCTTGAAAAATGACAGGGGAGAGAATTGTTTCGAGGTTTGTTATTTGTAATTTGGTAATTTTTCAGACACTGGAAACGCGGATACTCACAAGTAACATATAAGCGACTTATGTATCTTGACGCTCGCTGAAGTGCTTTGGGGCTCATTCAAGAGCTTTGCTTCAGGTGTTAAAAATGATTATTACAGGCATAAATATGGCTTAGATTAATGACTTCTGGCTAATGCTGCATATGGTGGGATTTTCAGCGTGGTCTGCAGGAGCTGCAGGTCTATCTTACGCTGCATTTCTGTAAGACCGTTTCCATTAGATTCTTGGGTGGTTTTTTGCCTGGTTTTTCTTTTGGAGAGGGAAATAATATCTTATTTTCCTGCTGATCCATCCTGCTTTTAAAACCATCTAAGCTGGGGAACAGCTGGGGACACCCGTTAGCCCTCACAGGAGTGAAGTGAGGGCAGAAATAAATTCCCCTGGTGAAAGTAAAACAAAATGCCTTGGCTGGGGAAGACAAAATTAGGAGGATCTGGGCTTGATGTCAAGCTTGGAGAAACCAAACTGTTTCACCTTTTAGTTTTTAGGTAGGTGATGCATGTAAAAAGTCTTAAACTGACCTTCACTGCAGTCTCTGAGCAAGGGCTCACTGTCCCCTCTTTTACTCTGTGACTAGCAAGTGTAATGGTATTAAAAAAAAATAAAATCATCCTTGTTTATTATTGCACATGTCCTGGAGGATCAGTGGGGCTTCTTTCCTGCTTAAAAATTAAAGAACAGTCAGGGAAAGGAAAGGTGAGGATGAACAACCTGGTTGTGTTGGGAATGGGGTTTGCCTGTGGTCAGGGATGCCCTAATATTCACCTTTTGGATGTTAACGATGCTCTGGTTTCCTTTTGGGTTCCGTGGGGACATTTCTGCTCCTGTATCCCAGAGCTGAGCCTGAGCAGGCAGTTTGGCTGTGGTTGGGGGTGCCAGGGCATGGCCACGCTGTCCCTGGTTTGGCTGGAGACTGTCCCCAGCCTGAAGCCAAGGAGATTATTTTGGTGAGTGCTGCCTGATCTGCTTTAATATTCATGTGGCAGAAAGATAAAGGGGCTATTGGCTGCTGCTGAGTGGGGGGTAGGGTTATAAACTTAATGCTGACTGCCTCTATCTCAAGTTTTAACAGGTAATTAAATAATTAGGAATCAGATTAAGGCAAAAGATTGGGTTTGTAGTTATAGCCTTGGTCAGACACAGAGGAATTAGGGATTTATTCCTTTCCCCACTGTTGGTTTACCTGGAGTCAGTATCTCTGCTCTGTTAAGACAGCGGAGTTATGCTCCTTTTTGGTCTCCTTCAAGGTTTTTACATGTTGCTGGGTGCAGGTTTTGGGGGCAGCCTCTGGTCTGATTTTTTTGGTCTAATTTTGGCGATTTGGGGTTTGCCTCTGTGTACCAGGTGTATTGGCACCCCCCTCCAGCAGGGATGGAGTTGCCAGTCTCTTTGGGGAGCCCTGCGCATCTCAGGTGAAAGGACGATCCTGGGTGTAATGCTGCATAGTAATGTTATTCATAAAATAGCAAGTGGGGGGGGGGGGAAAAAGTGCTTTTATAAAGCAACAGCTAATTCAGTTCTCAGATGAAGGCCAAGCCCAGGGCAGGCTTGAAAGAAATCCCTTTTAGTGCCTGGTTTTGGTCAGTCTGGTCTCTGTCCTTCTGTGCCCGATGCCGTCAGAGCTCCTAACAGGAGATTGCTGAGTTTAGATTTGGCTGAAAAATCAAAGGGGAATAAATAAACTGATTAGCTGGGCAGGAATAAGAGCTGCTCCTGTGTGAAGTTTGTCTTTCTGGAAAGAGCTGAAGACTTTCATGCTGCTCCTCAAGGCCATGCTCTTCGTGATGAAGTGCAACATGAGTGGTCTGAAGGGCTTCAGCTGGCTCCTCAGATCCCTTTTGATTTCCAGGAGCAAGCAGAGGTGAGACCCTCCTGCACATCTGTGAACAGAGGGTATTTCCTCTCCTGCTGGTTACCGGCGTCGTTTCCAGTTTGTTTGTGCAATACCCAGACTGTTATTCTACTGTAATACTTTGCTTTAACTTAATCCATCATAGTTCTGGAGATGCAGAGGATCTTCATTCCAAATGAAGATGGATTGCATGTTGTGTTTGGAGGCTCACAGCAGCGCAGGGAGGCAGGCAGACCCTGGAATCATCCTTTACAATGTAAAGTGCTGCACAGGGCTCTGATGGTGTGGAGGAGGGGAGTTGCTCAGGGGGCTTTGAGCAGGGTTTGGAGTGTTGAGTCTGCTACCTGCGCATGGCTGGGTGCTCCTGGAGGAGGTCATAGAATGGTTTGGGTTGGAAGGGACCTTAAACATC
>BJBW01006392.1:33534-63115 GCA_004320125.1 Scolopax mira | reverse complement strand
AGGAAGAGGAGACTGAGGGGAGACCTTCTCATGCTTTATAACTACCTGAAGGGGGGGGTGTAGAGAGGTGGGGGTCAGTTTCCTCTCCCAAGTCACAGGAGACAGGACAAGGGGCAATGGCCTCAGGTTGCACCAGGGGAGGTTTAGATTGGAGATTGGGAAACATTTCTTCCCAGAGAGGGTTATCGGGCATTGGAATGGGCTGCCCAGGGAAGGGGTTGAGGCACCATCCCTGGAGGGGTTCAAAAGATGGGCTGACGTAGTCCTTAGGACTATGGTTTAGTGATTTTTGTCAGGGTTAGGTTGATGGTTGGACTAGATAGTCTTTAAGGTCCCTTTCAACCTAGACAATTCTATGATTCTAATGTCTGATCTCAATCTTCCCTCTTTCAGTTTAAAATAAAAATTTCCCCTCATCCTATCGCTCCCCTCCCTGATCAAGAGTCCCTCCCCAGCGTGGGTGGGTCTGTGGGCCCCCTTTAGATACTGGAAGGCTGCTTGATGAACCTTTTTGGTTTCCCCAGAGCCTTCTCTTCTCCAGGCTGAACAACCCCAGCTCTCTCAGCCTGTCCACACAGGAGATGTGCTCCAGCCCTTGGATCATCCAGCTCTGCTGAATGTCCATCACCTTGCTATAACCACTGCAGGAGCTTTTGGCAAGCAGTTGCCATATGGCTCGCAAGTGGTGCTGTTTTGTTAACGTGTAGAGTTGGCTAAATCTTCTGTTTCTGTGTTGCACTCCCTTCCTCTCAATGTGTTGCACAATTTTAGCTGTAAGACCGTGACAGTCTCTGACCTGTCCGGTGCCATATGCTTCTTTCCTATGAGGTGACCATGACTGGCTCTAGCGTGTGCTGGGGCTCCCTTGCTGTAGGAGCTGGTGTCCACACAGTTTTATGTCACGACAGCAACTGGCCTTTCAAGGTGATGGATTCTTCTGCTGATGTTTCTGTGGCTGCTGATGTGCGGTGAGCAAGGTTCAAATCCCCCCCCCCTCCCCAGCTCAAATCCCCCCGCCGCCGGCGTGGGGACTGGGCTGATGTCAGGAGTCTGGAATTCACATCCCCTCCCCCTTGCTTTGCCTTTTTCCCCTCTCCTCCCTAAATAAATGTTGGAGGCAGCTTAGGAGCTGGCCAGTTCAAATCTCTTGGAGCACAGGGAGGGAACTGGAAGCAGAGCTGGAGTTTTATTGTGATTTTAGTTGTTTAAATGCAGCTTGGGCTCTGTGTGTGTGTGTGTAGATATTTCTGTGTGGAAGAAAATAGAGTTAAAGGCAGTGGGAAGATCCAAGCAGCAAGGACAGCTTAGACAAATGTGTGTCATCCATATACTGTCTAACGAGAGTAAGAGAGATGAGGAAACATTACAGCTGTGTGCAGCTTGGGCCAGGCTCTCTCAGCTGGTTTATTATCTGCAGTGTTGATTTGGATTTGCCATATGTTTGTAATCCCTCATTGAGGGCCCAACTTGTCAGGATTGTGGAAACTTTTAAAAACTGCCTAACAATGTACACGAATTTTCCATGCAAATATTAGGCTGATCTTCTTGGTAACCAAAACTTTTTATATTGTAAAAGATCTGTTCATGCTAATTTTTTTCCATTGCTGTTCAGTACAGATGTTTATTGTGTTCAGTACTGATATACATGCTGCAGCTCTTCCCCAGGGTTTGAATTAGAAGGGACCTTTTAAAAGCCATCTAGTTCCAATCCCTGCCCTGGGCAGGGACACCTCCCACCACACCAAGTTGCTCCAAGCCCCCTCCAACCTGGCCTTGAACCCCTCCAGGGATGGGGCAGCCACAGCTTCTCTGGGCAACCTGGGCCAGGTTCTCACCACCCTCACACCAAAGAATTTCTTCTTAATATCTATCTCCTTCAGTTTAAAACTGTTCCCTATTGTCCTACTGCTTCCCTCCATGATCAAGAGTCTCTTCCATCTCTCCTGGAGCCCCTTTAGGGACTGGAAGGGTTTCTAAGGTCTCTCCGGAGCTTTCCCTTCTCCAGGCTGAACCCCCCCAACTCTCTCAGCCTGTCCTCCCAGCAGAGGGGCTCCAGCCCTTAGAGCATCTTTGTGGTCTCCTCTGGACCTATTCTAATATGGAACATCCCTTGAAAATCCTTAAATCCTTTTCTTCTTTTTGCTCTCTGGTCTTTTTAGTAATATGCTTGATTGGCCATCATGAGGCCAATTTTTCCTTTATTTTTTTTTTTTCCCTTGCAAGATCTCTTCCTATATTATAATTTCCTGCTCTTTGGTAGATCTGTCCTTTTTTTTTTTTTTTTGCAGTAGCAGTGATGCCATGCACCTTCCTGAATGCCACTGGGCTGTTTGTGGTCATTCTGGGAGCTGGTATTAAGTTTTGCACCCTTGGCCATGGAGGATGGTGAGATGCCCTGAGGTTCTGATGGAAGCTGAAGCAGCCAAGCCCAGGGGGTTTATCTTGGGTATCATTGCAACCATCAGACTACCTAATGTGTGGCTGTCCTTGAGGCTCTGAATAATATTATTCTTTGGGGAAAATAATGGATCAAGTGGCCAAAGGATATAGCTGTGATATATTGTCCAGGCAAGGCTAAGTGAAGCTGTCGTGCAGACATTTACTTTGGGCACTGCTAGGGGTTTGCTGAGTTGGGTGGTTCATCTTTTTTGACAGCACTTTGCTCCAAGTACCGTCAAAATTCCAAGTAATTTCTTTTAAGTGTTTAAAGTCAGATCTGGTTATTCCACTTCTGGAGACACCATCGTTTCTGACATGAGCAAGACCAGATGAGGAAGTTAATAAGATGTATCACTTGCATTATTTAATTGATGTTATAGAGACCTGAACATCTGGAGGTGAACCAGCCCTGGTTTTCCTGGTGTGGGGAGCACTGGGTGTCAGACAAGCTCTTTTCATTAATTAGTTTAATGTCTGCAACAGCAAGAGCCTCAGTTGGGATATGAGCCTAATGGATGTGCTCCAGGAGGGCTCTTGAGGAAAGGAGCTTTTTTCTTCATGTCATTAATCAAAATGCCCCTGCAGATTTTCCCCCTTCTGTGAAGCGTATGTGTTTTGCTGTCCATCCAGCTGCGTGCTGGTGTGCATTGGTGGTTGTGCACTGGTGAAATACTGGTGTGTCCTGGGGAGGGGGGGAATACCTGGCAGAGAGGGGGAATTACTTGATGGGATTTGCCTGGGCTTGGGCTGAGTTACAGGGGGATAACTTGGCTGCTGCATCCCTGCCCTGTGCCACCCACCTTCACCCCGGGCAGGGTTAGATGCTGTACAGGAACCCTCCCAGCAGGAACATCCCGTGAGCATCACAGCACCCTTCTGGGACACTGCTCTGCTGTAACTTGTTTATACCCTGAGGCATGGCTGTGGGTTTACCTGTTATCCCTGCTCCTGTGAATTGACGTGGGGTTGTTTTGCACGGGGGATGTGTGTGTGTGTAACCCTTAGGGGAAGCTTGCTCAGGCATTTGCTCCAAAACAACTTTTTGGATCAACCAATTTAAGAAAAAAGAATGGAAATGTTTGCATCAGCGTGATGGCAACTTCTTGATTTAAAGCCTTTCTCTCAGATCATGAATTTCCTGTCTCATGCTTAATCTTCAGGATGTGCTTCAATGATGGAGATTGGATGAAGACATCCAGAAAATATAGCTACTATAGCTAATAAGGCAGTGTATTCTTCCTTCTGCCCTAGCACAGACAGCTGATCAGCTCTTCCTCCCTGCTCAGAATTAGTGTCTCTGACCACCAGTACGGAGTCATGGCTTTGAAGCTGGTATTAACATTGTATTTGCAGATGTATTGAAACCACATTTCATCTGCTTTCAAAATTGTGATGAATGATTTGTGTGAGGCAGGTTAATAATGACTTGGATCTGAGCAAGTGCCAGTCTTATTGCCTACTAATTCCTGTTTTCTCCATTTCTTTTTTACAGCTGAACCTGCAGACCTCTTGAAGGTACTAGATTTTCATAATTTACCTGATGGTATAACAAAAACAACAGGGTTTTGCACAAGCAGAAGATCTTCGAAAGAAGCAGATGTTGCTTATAGAGTAACAAAAGATGCTCAACTTAGTGCACCGACAAAGCAGCTGTATCCTGGTGAGTCTGCAGCTTTTTATGTGTCGTATGGAAATATCTGATCCTTTCCTCGGATTCTGCAGGCACGTGTAGGGAGGGCACAGCATAATTTCTTCATTTTCCAAGTGCGTGTGTGTGCTCTCTTGGTAGGGAGTGATTCTGCTGTTTCAGGGGGCTGAAAACTTTTTCAACCATCAAATAACATTGCAGGAAGCTGTTCTTTCATCATTACACTTGCACATGGTGGCGGGTTTCACTGCAGAAGATGTGGCCAATGCCTACATCTGTTCCCTCCTATATTAGAAAGTTTCTGCTGTCTCATTATCACACAGTGACATCCAGCTGGGGAGAGAAACTTGGAAGATGGAAAGGAACACAGACCATGTTTTGTTCTGCGTTTGTGGAGTGCCAAGCACAGTAGGGTCTTATTCTGTGGCTGTGGTGTCTCTCATAACACAAATAATCACCATATAAAAATAATAGACTGCCCCACAAGAACAGATGTCCCAAGAAGAGTTGTTTGAAGAAAGCGGAGGTTCGTTAGAGAAAGCCACTGGGATGCAGGAGTTCACAAAGCCCTTGAAGAGCATGTGGGCTACTCACCATTTTATTTGTCACTGAGGATGTACTGGAGTTGTTTAATTTTTCAGGCCAAAGGACAATTGCTACTATAGAGTAAAATGTGCTTGTAAAGAGACTGGACACATTATGGACCCAAACTAGTGACTACCTGAGAGCTTCAGTCTTGAACACCTAGTCAGCATCAGATGTCTTCCTTCCAAAGCCATACAGGAGAGTACTGCTGTATCTCCATTTTCTGTGGGGGAGTGCAGGGATGCTGGGAATAGGCATGGCAAGATTTTCTAGGTTTGGTGAGAAAAGTGCCTTTGAGGAAGGTTTTAGCAGTGAGGCAGAAAGACACTATGTGTAGCTTGTCTGTGAAGCTGGAGATGACAAGCAAAGCAAATACATACACATCCTCCTTTGGTGTCTGTGAGAGAATTAATGATACAAAATGCATTGGCTAAATCAGAGGTAATGTGGCATGCTGCTACGAACGCTTTGTAATTAACATCCTGTATCTATCAGACCCAGCTTGCCAATGAGGACTCTGAGGCTGGACTGCCAATGTGCTTTCGTCCTCCAGTCCTGTATTTCCTTTGTTGCTATGTTATCACTAAGGTTATTTTCAGGCTTTGTTATTATCCTGCTGTGACAATAAGCAGGTGAATTATATTTAATCCGTGTTGAGCAGGAGTGTACCCTGTGTCTTGGATACGAACTGAGAGCCTGACATGAAGATGGGAGCAGCTGGGCCTGGGCTGTGGAGCTGAATAGCCCTCCATCCTGTGGTCAAGCCTTAGCAAAGTTGCTGCCAAAGTTTTGTCAAAGCCCTGGATGACACCAATTAATACAAAAGTTAACAAAAGAAGACAGCATGCACAACTGAATTGTGTCACAAGAGAGAATGGAGCATCATAGGAGATTTTCTTGAGTTTGTCCCATGTTACTATTTCTACGTTATCTTTGAGTTCTTGGGTGAGAAGATCTTGATGGTGCTTCCTTGGTGTCATCAAGTAACTTTTTAATCTTTTCATCATCTGGAAAACCATGGGGTGCTTGAAGCAGCTCTGTCCCTCTCCAGAGTCTTCCAAAATTGAGTCTATTCTGCTGCTTGCTAAGGAAGTAGGAAGGGAAGAACAAAGTAAAGAACACCCAGTGATTTCCGTAAGGTCAACAGATGTTTTCTCTGTAAATCTGCATAACTAGATGTGACTTCAGCTCATGCCACCAAATGAATGAGAGAAGAGATAAAGATAACAAAGTAATTGCAGTGCAATGTACCAGGGGAAATGTGGTTTTAGTGATTTCACGTTAACAGGCGGGTGGGTTATAGTATAACTTTCCCTCTCTGCTGCAGAGCACCCTAGGCAAATGTACACCGCACATAATATTTTGTGCTAATTAGAAGTCGGTGCTTTTCTAAGATGGTAATTTTATGGGCTTTGCATTCTGCTTCCACAGCCAGCAAAGCAAGATATATACGTATGTATATAAAAACATGTCTGTTTTCTCAAGCCCACAAGAGTGAGAAAATCTGCTGAGATGCTCTTTGTCCTTGCTCCCTAAATAAGTTCTGCTTTCCAGCAAAACCGTACTCTTCCAGAGAGGCAAGAAGGCAAAGTTTTCAGTGGCAGCCAGCAGAATGTCATTTGCATTCTTCTAGCAAACTCTGTATTCTCTGCACTGCTCGTGGGTGTCTGCATATATATTTAAGAGCTCAAAAATCTCCATTATATCTTGATACAGTCATCTCTGAGGAAACCAAGCTATAGCAAAATTGAGACTCTTCTCAGGTGAAGAAAAAGGCCAGAAGTTGGTGACACTGTTGAAGAGCTGTTTTCATTTGAGAAGTGACTGGAAATGACAGCATCCTGCACAATAGACCTGCTTTGTGTTTGTGTCAGGAACTGGATCAGCTCATTGGTTTTGCTGATATTTTTGCTATTAGGCAGCTAAAGCTTTTGTGTCCTTTCCAGATCAGCAGCAGGGCTCTTAATTTTAGGCTGTGTTTGGATACACCTGCAGGATCTGGGTTAGGAAGAGGTCCCATCTCTTTGATGACCATGAGATTGCACGAGAGCCTTTAGTCTGTGGTTGTGGTACTCAGGAGAGAAGAAACTCAGCTTGACTCTACTGGTTTGTGTGTTGGGGCACACCACAGATGGCAATCAAGGGAAGTTAATGACATCGATGTGGGGTGGAGGAACCTATGTGCACCCTGGACCTCCTCAGCTCTCTTCCCATGGCTCCATTGAAGAATTGGAGTCTTAACTGTTTGCTGCCTTGCAAGAGGTGAATTTGAAAGGACTTGGCCATGGGGTGATGCCAAATTCAGCATCAGTGCAGTGTCATTAAGCACAGAGATGGATGTGCAGCATCTCATCCTGGGCCCATTTGAAGAAATGAATCCAAATACAAGGGCTTAATCCCAAACCTGTTGTTGAGGGGGATGTTTCCATTGTCTTTAAGGGGATTTGGGTCAATTTCTATGTGCTTTGTATATTTGTTATGATGTATCTATTAGTATTGCTGTCTGTGTGGATTCGTTTTCATACATCATTCAATAGCCTGGGTCATTTCTAGCTACGACAGTGAAGGCATTGTTATTTTGCCAGGACAGCAGAGCAGTAACAGAGTAATGTCAGCTGTAATTCATCCATTATGGTTATTTGGGTTGAGAAACTCGCATCACCATGGAGACATTTTAATAATAATGAAAAAAAAATTAAAAGCAGCTTTTTAATGAGTTGGCAGCTTGTCCAAGTTGAAAGGTACTGTATTGTGGATTCATAATGAAATTTTGGACATGAACTATTTTACATAAAAGGCCCAAAACTGTGGCCTGTAATTGGAACCAGGAAGGCGTATGGTCTTGATTCAGTACTACAGGAGGGTTTGTATACAGCAGGAGGGAGATAAAGCTCAGTGCATCCTATGGGAGGCACAATAATCAAATGCCTGCCTTTGCCAAATATCTGGGTCTGTGTCCTAGGGGGAAATCGGGCTATAATCATGACATTAAATTACTGACTGCAAGCCCTCTGTTCAGAATGCTGCTTTATGCTTCTTTCCAAAGGCTGTTTAACTAAAGTGAGGGATATTAACTTGGTGTGAGCACAATGTGTCTCTGTAGGTATCCTCGATGTCCCCCTCGGTGTTCCCTGTTTGGAGAAGCTTCTGATGCAGCCCAGCCTGTGCCTCTGCCTCCTCTGCTACCCAGTGGTGTAGCCCCGTGTTAGGCAGCCAGATGTATTTTAAACACTGCTTTGTTAATAAAAGCTAAAGCAACTCCCAGGCAGAAGAGGAGAGGAGTGAGCTCATGTCCTCTTTGCATTTGAACTTGTGAGCTTTGCTGTGGTCGGAAGAATTCCCCCACTCCCATGTTCCCTGGGTCAAAATCCCTTATGCAGCCCTGGGATACCATCTAAGAAAAGCTGAAAGGGGTGAAGGAAATCTATTTGAAGCTTAGGGGCATTGAGCTTGACATTAATTTTTTTTTTTTTTCATGTGTGTGGTTTTATATGGCTACAGATCTACAGTTTAAAAACGACCCATTGTGTTGTTCCTGTTGGCTGCCACACAAGTAGATGGTCCCAGCACACCCCCGGCATTGCCCATGGCGGGGCTGCCCCACTTTCCTCTGCCCCGCCGGGGTTTAAGATTTCCCAAGCAGATACCCAACAGTACAATGCAATCCTTGTTTTTGAAAGCCTGGACCTTAAAAGAAAGATGCCCTGCAAGTCTCATGCTGTTGAAGCGCAGCATCTGAGGAGGTTAATGCCCTGCAGGTACCCACTGCTTCAGTAGGTCCCACCTCCAACAATAATTTGATCAAGAAAGCTGCTTTACTTAACACTTCTGGTGTTTTTAAGACGTCCTGTTTGGGATGTGCACCCAGGCTCTTCAGTTTTCATCCAGACTGAATGAAAAAGATTGGGCTCTTTTCTCCAGCCTGAGGAAACCCAAAGGGAGGAGTTGTATCCTGCACAGGGTGTGACATGATGCCAATATTGACTCAAAACTTGAAATTAATTTGCCTGGCATTGCAGGCAATTGACCCTTCCCCAGGGCAGAGTGTTGCCTCTGGACTGACTATACTTGCTCCATAGTTTGATGGATTTAATCCTCTGAACCTTGCAAAAATGGACAGGAATCATGTGAGATCAGACAGCATTGCTTCCCTGGGTGGAGAAAAAGCTAGGAAACTTGTTAGATGCTTCTTAACATGCAGACAAATCAGCGTCTCCTACTGATTGCCAGTTTTATTTCTGTTTTCAGATTTTTTTTTTTGGGTCTGTGGCTTTGGCTTTCAGGGTTGGTGCAGTCTGTCTTGTCTGGAATAGCCAAAACCTGATGCAACTTCACAACTGCCTTAAATAAAACCCTTCAATATTTTGTGTGACTTAACAGGTACAGAATGCCGAGCCTCTGACATCTTCGGTTAATTTGAGGACCTCATGATACATGAAAGAGAAAGTTTTTACCTTGTCTCTTAACCTCTAGGGAAGGGTTAGGTGAAAATTATACAGATGTAAACAAACAGCTTTTTCACAAACCTCTATTTCCTCAGCACTATGGTCCCAAAACGGTAGACTCCTCACCATCCTTTGCTTGCAAGTTCAAATATGGGGTGGCTTTTGGCTCTGCGACAGGTTACAGTAAGGGCTGGAAAAAGGCTTTCTGATCATAAATGAATGGTCCTCAGAGATGCTCTGTCCTGCATGTGAGTTTTTGATGTGCCATTAGAGCAGGTAGCCCTTGGGGGACACTGCTCTACACTGGCTTTGCTGGTGTAGCCGCTTTTGGGTTGCAGCCCATTCCAACCCCGTTTCACAACAGGCTTTGGGGGAAAACTAGATATTCACCTGGCACTGAAATGCTGCCCAACATAAATTTTTAGGGTTGATGTGCACACATCTGGAGGGATAAACCAATGGTCTCCTTGTGGGTCATTAGATGAGAAGACTGTTTCTGTAGGGATTGATTTTCAAGGAAACATGACTAACCTCTTTGCTTTTTCACTCCAGCTTCCCCATTCCCAGAGGACTTCTCCATTCTAACCACTGTAAAAGCGAAGAAAGGAGGTCAGTCCTTCTTGATCTCAATTTACAATGAGCAAGGGATCCAGCAAATTGGTGTGGAGATGGGTAGATCTCCTGTATTCCTGTATGAAGACCATACAGGAAAGCCAGGCCCAGAAGACTATCCTCTCTTTAGAGGCATTAACCTAGCAGATGGCAAGTAAGTGAAATTTTGTGCACAAAGGAAAAAACAAAAAACAAAAACCAGTACATTGTTTATATCAATACTAGCATGTTGAACGTTGTGTAAAATGGGAGGCGTGTATCTATAAATGTATATACACAACTTTGACTGTTGTCAAGTGTCCCATTCTTGAATTTTGACCTTTGGTGAATGAATATTGTATATATACAAAGTGTGAATCATGTACCAGTCAGTGCAAATTGTCTGATGCTTATGGGGATGGGAACACCGTTGACTTGTGCTGCAAAGGGCCTTAAGAAATCAGCTTGTCTTGCAAAATCCCCACTGAGTCCTTTGCAGGACATAAGGAGGGTGGAAAAGGGGGATTGCCAGGGAGTTCTTGGTAGGGCTTTTTCACCTGTCTTTTGTTGGAGCCAAAACTAGAACTCTACTACCCATTTTGGAGGCAAGAGAAGTGAATGGCATTATCTGTCAATACAGCTTTTTTGTTTCAAATGGCATCTTTAGGGTCTGCCCAAGGATGATTTTCATGTGTTTTCAGATGATGGCTGGCATGAAGGTCTGCAGAACATTGGTTTATGAAAGCTTCATTGTTATATATTCATTAGCTTGCTCTTGAAAGCCCAAGGCTCTATTTAACATGTTTGTGGACTGTGTTCTTCTAGGTGGCACAGAGTAGCTATCAGTGTGCAGAAGAAAAATGTCACCTTGATTTTGGACTGTAAAAAGAAGATAACCAAGTTCTTGGACCGAAGTGACCATCCCATCATTGACGTCAATGGCATCATTGTATTTGGAACAAGGATATTGGATGAGGAAGTCTTTGAGGTAAGTCATGACAATGAACAGCTCTGGAGATGTTCCACAGAGGCAATGAGCTGGGTTCTGCTTGACGAGGTATTTACAGATCACCTTTGAAACGTGTTGGATTTTTGCATACTAGAACACTGCTTATGTAATTATCTTCTTAAATTTTTTTTACTTTCTGTAGTAATGACAAAAACAGAGGATGACCTGTTGGAGTAAGCTTCTCTGCTTCTCCAGTTTCGGGCCCTTGCTGGGCTTCTTGTCCAGCCCTTGCACTGGGATTTTTTAGGTCTGTAGCTCTTGTGCTTTTGGCTTATTTAGCATGGGAAGGGCTCGCAGGGCTTTCATTCACCATGTGTAATGATTTAGATAAAGTTGCAGGGGCAGTAAATGGAGGCTGAGGAAAGCACCTCCCTTGCAAGTCACGGGTTTGCTCTGAGGCTACAGGAATTCGCTCTTTTCCCATGCATTGGCCAATGATTCTTGATTTCTTGCACCATGACATAAGGGAACTCTCCTTGACAGCTTGTTTGGCAGCCCTGTCACCTCCCACACAGCATCTGCTTTTAAAAAGCAAACCAAAATCGTGATGGGTGGAATGTTCCCATGAGCTCCTCTGATTTAAGCAAAGAGATGGAGGGATTATTTATAGACAAGGTACATATGGTAGAAGTTCTTCCCATAGTTCAGCAGCTACTTTAATATATGTATTTCTCTAGCAATCTCAACCTCTGGTCTGCTGCACTTCTGAGGCTTTCATGTGTATGAGAATCTTGTCCTTGATCTTTCTTGCAAGCAAGAATTGCTTCCCTGAAATCAGCGCCAGTGCAATGGAGTGTAAACTAAGACCTATTGATCTCTATCTCCTTACTTTTATTGCATTGACGTGGAGGAAGAGACGTATCTACTGGGGTTCCCCATGGCTGGGTTGGGAAGGCCCACAAGATACATCTCCTATTGGCGAATAATCAGAGCCATAGTGAAGCCAGCTCTTGTCTGCATTTCACTGTCACTCGGGGGGAAAGTTCCAGTCTGTTTAACATTACCAACATCTGGGAGCTGGTCTGCTGTAAACAGAGCAAGAATGCATGGACTGAGCGTTGCTGCCAAAATCTCGGTTACAGAGTTAGAGCTGAATCTCTAAATTGCATTAAATTAATAGACATTCCCTGGGACGTTTAATAATTAAAACGGAAAGTAAAAGCTGGCTTTAATGGGCACTGGAGTGTCTTTCGTAACTGTTGGACCTTCTGCCAAAACTTTCAGCGGGAGCGCAGGATGCTTTATTTTAAGTGGAGCTGGTATATAAAATGGTGAGGTTTTCTGAGGAGCTGCTGGGTCCAGGAAAGTAGTAGATCCACTGAAAGAGCCTGGTATCCCGTCTGCAAACCTCAGCTGATAAGATGCTCCCCAGTGTTTTCTGCACCCATGGAGTCACCTGGCTCTTACGTGTTTGTCTCTTTTGCCAGAAATTAAAATAACCCACTTGGTTGGGAGGGGGATGGATGGCAGCGTTGGGGAGAGCTTCAGGGATCATGAAACACATGATCCATGTGTTTCAACATGGATCAGCAGCAGCTCTAAGTTGTGGGAGTTTGTATTTTCCTTGTTGGGACTGCAATCAAATAAAAACCCCAAGTGTTTTCTGTTTTATTTTGAAAGTTGTAATTATTTAAGCTCCAGGTCTAGCTGGGGTCGCAGGCGAAGCAGCTCTGCCGTAGTCATCGGTCGAGCACCCAGATGGGGACTTCCCTGCTCATATTCTGCTGCCGAAAAGCCTGGCAGGAAAGGTTAGAAGAGTTTCAAAATATTTCTCTCTAGCACAACATTCTTCCAGTGGAAAAACTACTTCCTCTCATTAAAATTCAATTAGTTGGGAGGCTGTGTGGATCTCTCTGTAGGGCTGGGGGGGGACGCTGGGGAGGTTTGAACAGGGGCCAAGCCTGGAGCCCAGGTTAAGACAAGTTAAGTTTTGTGCTGAGCCGTTGTTGAAAACAGAAGTTTACAAATGTCAGGACAGGCTCTTGCGCCGGGGTTGGGAAGTGGCAGCCGGCTTCAAGCTGTGCCCGAGAGGCTGCTGTTGTGAGACAGCAAAGGCCTTTTTTTTTTTCTTTTTTTTCTTTTTTTTTTTTTTTTCAGCAAGAGAAGGGAAAGAGAAAAGAAGTGGCCTGTGGTGCAGGATAAATGCTTTTTCTCTGCTTGCAGGCTGTAGCGAGCAGCGTTCCTGTGGCTACAGCAGCACTGGGAGGAAGTCAGAAGACGTGTGAATGTATCTCATTTTCGGAGGGATTAACTGTTTCTTTTGATGTGCTTTTTTAAATTGTACCTTAGAAACCAAGTCCTAGCACAGCCTAATGATTGGGTGTAGGAATAGAGAGAGGATGAAATTTGTGCAAGTCCCTTTACCAGGAAGCAAAGCACCTTCTGTCTGAAACCCAGGGAGACTTTCCAAAATGCCTGGTGGTAGAATCATGGAATCGTTTGAGTTGGAATGGTTTGAGTTAAAGATAGAGTTCCAAACCCCCTGTCATGGGCAGAGACACCTCCCACTAGACCAAGTTGCTCAAAACCCCATCCAGCCTGGCCTCGAACCCCTCCAGGGATGGGACAGGGATGATCTGATGGCCCTGCTCCCATTTCTGCTCTGCAGTGATGCACTGCAGGAGCTGCCTCTTTGGTGCCCATGATGAAAGGTGGGAGTCACCTTTTGTGCAGGATTTCATCAATTCTTGTGTGGATACCAAGGACCTGGAAGTGTGAGCCCACCTCTGCTGGCAGCAGAGTGTGGAACCCAGGGCTGACCCCCGGTAGCCTGTGCTGGTGTAAGAGCTGAGAACAAGTTGAGCTCTTGTCAGACCAATGCTTTGCTCACTCGAGGGTTTATTTGGCTGTTAGATACACGTTTCAGTTGTGAGTTGTACCCATTAGCCATGGCTATGTGCTATCTGGGTGCTTTGTGGGCTTTTATCTGAGAACTTGTCCTTCGAAGATGCTCTTGCCAAGGATTTTCTCCTCCACAGCTGGGTTCAGGTGACAACACCTATCTCCTGGGGCTTGGTCCTTCCATCAGGGTGAGCAATCAGACTCTAATACAGTCCCTCTCCCACCCCCAACCAAAGCCTGGCAGGGCTTTGATGTGTTCAGCCAAAACAGCTTGCAGAGCTCCCTTAATCCATTTGACCACCGTGTCCAGGACCACACGGGTGACACCTCCCCACGGGGTGGCTTTTCCAACCTGCTGTTTGCTGCACTGGTCTGGTGGAAAAACTGTTCAGCTGGCTCTGGGCTAAAGAAGTTGCTCTGGTTTAGCAGATGTGGGTTGAAACAAAGTTCAGGTCCTTGCTCAGTAAAGATGCTGTGTCTCAGTCCCAGAAGTGGCTGTATTTATTACAGCAGTGAACCCCAAAATCCCCTAACCCACAGCTGGAGGAGCTTTATGAATGCAAAGTGCTGCGCAATGCCTGGGGCAGGTAAATGTTACTGATTCTGGGCTGGGTTAGGTGAACTTCACCCCTTTGTTTTGAAACATCTCATCTAAATGTGGTTTCTGAAAGTGTGTGGCCCAGCCCTGTTTTCCCGCTTAGCGTCTCTCTCTAGACCAGCACTTACAGGGATGAACAAAATGAAACTTGTCCAGATCTTGACAAAGTCACGGATATGTGATGTCTTCCATGTTTTTGCTGCAAATCCCATTTTGTCTCCTGATCTGTCAGGAAAAGACTATTGAGTCAGGCTGCTGTGCTGATAAAAGTCTGCACAGCACCCAACTGGCAGAGCTGGCATTGACGTTGCTAAAATTGTGATTGATAAAAAAACCCCAAGTGGTAAAGGAGTGGTAAATCCACTGAGGGTGTCTGAGTACCCAGTGAATACATTTGATGTAAATTATTTCTGGTTCATCTATTTAAAACTTTGCAGGGTTGTCCCACAAGGTGACTGGTGTTTTGAGCCTCTGGAAAGAGCCTTGGTTTGCAGTGGTGTCAATTTGGTGCAGATGAAGTTAGTTTTCCCATTGCTGGAAAAGCTCAGTGCATGTGTACATTGCTCTTTAAGGTTCATGTCTCTTATGGTTGGCTGCTCTGGAGACAAGAGGAGGTTATTTTGTCCAGCTGAGTACCATAACTGTGTCTCATTGGCCTAGCTGGTACTGTAAAACCAAGTGGATTTCCTCTGATTCTGCCAAACAAGGTGCAAAGTGAGAAGGATCTTGGACACCTGCGGACACCCTTCTGCCAAGGCAGCAAAACCACGAGGGGCTGACAAAGTATTTGCTGTTAGCTTATGTCAAAGCTTGTCCTGGGATGAGATACGGTGTGCTGCTGGGCTCTGGATGATGCTGAAAGGATGGTGCTTTATATTCTCTTTTCCTCCTTTGTGTTCTTGAAGACCACGAGTGAAATCAAGACATCAGGAATGGAGGGAAAGCAATTTGTGCTGGGGCCAGCCAGAAAGCCCGGGCGAGATGCCAGAGGTGCTCTTAGGGCTGTTGAATGTTTCAAGGCGCAACAAGACAAAGCAGAGTAGATGCTTCAATGCTCTCAGCCGAGACATTGGGGCTGTTCAGGTGCTGTGTTGCTCTTGGGTTGAAATGCCAACTCTCTTTTCATCTTCTGGCTTGTTTACACTTAAAAAACAATTATCACTGTGGTTGATAATCCCAGATTTCATTTCACTATCGTCAGGGCTTTCTCCCTCCCTTCCCATGCTCTTGGCTGTAGCATTTCCAGCTCTGGAAAGCTCTCTTATTTATAAAGTTTCTGTACGTTATTTTCCTCAGATGTCTCAGAGGTTTTAAGATCGGATTAATAGCTTTTGCTTTCACCAAAGGTGGACAAATCAAAATAGGGTTCTAATAGAAGTCAGCACATCTTATGATATGTCATGTTCTGCAAGACCTGGGCTTAGTCTGGAGGGCCAAGCAGGCAGGAACTGGGCAGAACTCATGTTTATTAAGTTTTTGTTAGTGTTCAAAAAGATTTTTTTTTTTTTAATTAATTAGGGTTTTCTTACTAAGGTGAATTTCTGTGTGAAGATGCACCACAGATACATGCTCCCGTGTACTTTTCCCCACCTCGGCAGACTGCTGAAAGAAGGTAATTCACAGTTCTGGCTGCCTGCGTTCCTGCCCCTGCCAAATCTGATTTCACCTCTTCTGCTGTAGAGCCTTTCAGGGAGTGCAAAGAGTCGATGTTTTACACCACCAGCATATACCATGGTGTGAGATGATGGAAAATAAAATGTTGTGAGCCAGCATTAAGGTTCTTTATTGAAGATGTCTGTAGCTTTCCCCGGTCTCCTAATAATTCTCCATTTAGTTGCTGGTTTTCTCATCATTTCTTCTGCTTTTGTTTTTTCAAAGGGATCCTCTTTAGCAAAATGATGCACTTGAGACATATGGATTAAATCACAGAACGAGGCTCTTCCAGAAGAGCAACGCTGCCTAGAAAACGTCTGCAATTATTGCAGATTATACCTTTGGATGGGTTTGCAATTAATGGTGAGATTTTTGTGCCAGAGTCCAGGCAATGCAGTCAGTCTAATCAAAACCCAAATGTGATATTTGGCTCCAGTTGGCAAGGTCTCGGGCCCAGCATCGTCTTACACAGGTGCCCAGGGACGTCATCTGGTTTTATCAGCGTGTCTGTGCCGAGGGAGGGGCAGGGCTGGATCCAGAATAAGAATTGCAAAACAGCTTGTAAAATTTAATCTGTGCTTCAGGTGGCTTCATTTGAATCCTGAACTGACACTGTTTCATCTGACCTCTGGCTGCCAGGTGCCAGCAAGGAAAGCGAGGGTCTGGGTGGAAACATCAGATGAATTGTTCGCATACGCTTTGTCTCAGTCTTGTTTTTTCATTTCAATTTGCTGGGTAAGAGGCAGTTTAACCATCTGGGCTGCAGTCAGGCTTTGGGACTGGGTCAGGGCTGTCCATAATGATGTAGCCTTATTAGTCAGGATTACAAAACACACATATTTAATGTTTCTAACTTTTTGGGGGTGGGTTTGGTCAGTGGTAAATTCCAGTTCATAATCTGTAAGAGAAACTGTGCATTGGCACATGTAGAGAATTACTGCAGTTTGCTGGTATCGAATGCCTTCAGGCCCCTGATAGCATACAGTGTTCTGTTCAAACAGCTCATAAAAGGGCTTTTATTGATGTTTAATGTCATTTATCTTTCAAAATGGCCAAGTTAAGCATCAGCCTTGGAAGCTGCAGGGTCTTATTGTTACTTGTGGTTTGTCCAGAGTCAAGCCCTGGTCTTACAGGAAGACCTGCACAGGTTTCATCTCCACTCATTAAAACCCAGGACTAATGCCTTCTGGGAATGG
Source organism: Scolopax mira (assembly GCA_004320125.1). Taxonomy (NCBI): domain Eukaryota; kingdom Metazoa; phylum Chordata; class Aves; order Charadriiformes; family Scolopacidae; genus Scolopax; species Scolopax mira. The sequence goes on along the minus strand of BJBW01006392.1, from coordinate 46,110 downwards.
GGAAGGACATGGGACCTCACCTCAGTCTGTCTTCCCTGTCAGCTCCTGGACAGTGGTCGCAATAAATGTCCCATGACTTCCCAAAGTGGGAAATAAGTAAGTTTTTTATTGTTATGGTTCAAATAGACAGCCCTTAGGCTCCAAAAACTGCCTTATTCTAGGGACTCCTGCAGACTAGTTGGTTTGGATGATCATTTGCCATTTTGGAGGGCAAGAATGCTGAGTGGGAAGTGGGGAGAACTGTCAGTGGGAGGGATGCTAAGTGATACCATGGAGGGCTCTCCATCACTGCTGTCATCTTGAGCCCTGACATGGAGAAAGCTGTTCCCCAGCTTCCTCTGCCCTGAGCTACCTCCTGCAGAAGAGGGGTAACTGGTTGAAGCTGCTAAGGAGGAAAACTGAGTGGTCTCTGGAAGGCAAAGCTCATCCTTCAAAACCATTTCAGAGATTTGTGGGGTTTGGGGGAGTCGAGTTGTGTCTGGTTGTTCCTGACATTCACCTGGCAGAGATTTGTATTTAAATGCTGGCAGGCAGCAACCCAGGCAGGCTCGTTATACATGATGGATGCTGTTAGGTGTAGTGTCATTACTCTTTTGGCTGACGGCTTCGTTTGTAGTTTGCTTCGCCCCCCTCGGATAACGGGAGGGAGGGGGAGGAGGGGGGCTTGGTTTCTTCCATGGAAATTCTGAGGTGCAGGAGGCTGATGGCTGAGCCCAGACGGGGTGATGTAATGCTGGAAACCTGCTCCTCTCCAGTGACATCATGCCAAGGTTTTACGGTGGTGTTGTAGACATGGATGTCTGCTGGGAGCAGGCAGCAGGACAGGCTTTCAGGAGCAGAAAAAGCACCATGAAGGGACCCAGAGCGGGTTAGAAAAGGGAGTGAAGAGGAGAGCAAATGGACATGTTGGGGAAAGATGATTTTCTTCAGCTTGAGCGTGGGGGAAAAGCCAAATGCTTGTGCTGTTGGGGAGAAGTTTCCAGCTGAACTTTATTGGCAACGTCACTCTGCAATATGTAAAAGTGATTATTGAGAGCAGAGAGGGATAGTCAGCCACTGCCCCAAGTCGGTGCATGTTTTCCCTTGTCTGCTAATTTGGGAACCTTGTTCTGCGCAGATGGTGACACACACCAATTAGTCTTATTTGCATAAAAATGAATTTCTTGAGCAGAAGCATGTGAACAGGGAAATATCCTTTCTTCTACATACAAAAATCTTGATTGATTTGCATTGCTGCAGCAAACTGCTGTAAGGAAACAGAGACTCGTCTGATCCAGAGGTATGGGAGTGTGAGGTGGTGAGGAGGGAGGTGGGCTTGTGCCCGTGTTGACCTGACTGTTCAAGCTGATGTTTATTTAAAGTTTAAAGCTTTATTGCTATTGTCCTGCCTTTGCCTGGCACTGCTTGAAGTCTTAATTTCTTGAAGATGGCGTTGTACACCCAGAACCCCTCATAGCAGCAAAGAACAGAGTAAACCCAGCGTAGAAAAGCCCATCCGAACTAGAAGCCTCTCGGTTGACTTTGTGTTCGACCCCATTCCCTTGTCATTGAGGTACAAATGAAACACATGTTCTTTACACACGGTGAGGCTTTTTTAATATTTTTTTTTCCTTTTTTTTTCCTTTTTTTTTTTTTTTCTGAGGCAGTCTGGGCTGCTTGCCAAAGCCCAAAGGAAAATCCTGGCCCACTCCAGACATCCCCAGCGTGCAGGTGTACTGCTTACTCTGACAGAGCAAGGCGGGATCGAATGTATATGTTCACAATAAATACATCACCCTGGGGATGGGAGCTGGAAGAGGGCATTCCTAATGAGTTGTGCAGAATATTGGATGGGATTTGTGTACTTGTGTGTATGTGTGTTTTCTATTCCCCTCCAAGAACACGGAAAAAAGTCTCTAACCGTGGGCTCATTGTTCTCCACACGTAGCCACATACTGGCTGTGGTTCAGGAGGTCAAGTCTGCTTGAACAAACAGTGCTTTGGCCACTGATGCGAAATGTGTGGGGAGATGAGAGAATTTGTGGTGAATATTACTTTTGTGCACTGTTCTCTGCTCTGGAATGTCTGCAAACATAGCAAGGTTTTCCTGAGCCTTTGATGCCTTGCATAAGCAAATTTATCTGCAAATTATGTTTACCCTCTTCCAGCTTGCTGCTCAGAATGCTGAAATCTGAGCTGTGATGCTCAGCTACTGCTGGTCGTGCTGGTCACGCTGTATCCGTTCCTGTTCCTTAATGGGTTTTGTTCAGATAACTGCATTTCTGGGCTGAACATCTGCTCTTCAGGCAGAAGGGTGTAAAAGCCCAGCTTCTTTTCTTGGGATGAAAAGCTTGGGTAGTGCCCAATTAGCTTTGGTATGGGAGCTACGCAGGGTTTTGTGTCTAAACACAAGACTATTTGAATGCCGAATTTGAGATGGGAGATGCTGCACGGAGGTTGTCTTGCAGGAGTAAAAACCCCAAATCGTATTTCACGGACAATTAGCAGTGTTGACACATAATTGCAGAAATGATCTGGAGTGTGGAAGTGAGAGGTGTGTGAACGTCGATGAAGGAGACACTCCAGATTCCTGGGGAAAGGTCTGTGGGTGAGAGGAGTTATGCCTACACGTGCACACAGCTCAGTTACCCGCTTTCAGTGCTTTCCCAAGCTGCATTGGCCAAATTTGCAGCAAAGGTGGGGAATAGCCAGCAAGAGGAACCTGCACAAAAGTTTCCTTCTCGGGTGGTCCCAGCAGATGTGTCCTGCTCAGTGTTCCATGGGTTGGTGATTGTCACCGTCCAAATGCAGGAAAATTCTTTCCCAACCAAAATTTGGTGTTAAGTTAAATTCTGAGTGTGTCAGCAGATATCCCCATGGCTAAGCATGTAATCCCACTTATATCCTGAGATAACTTTGGCAGCCAGGTCTACTTTTCCCCTATTCCCTTTAATCCATAAAACCTGGATTCTGTATTTACCTCCTGGGGCAGAAAACATTCCAGGTCCTGATTAAAAGCCTCTGTGTATACAAACCCCTTGATTCTGAGCCACCTCGGTGTGAAGGGCTGAGGATAAAACCTCAGGGTGGATCGTGGGCTTGTGGCAGTCGGGGGATGGAAAGCCCATCTGTGGGGCTGTGAAAACTGCAGCTTGGCTTCCAGATTAATTCACCTAAGAGGGGGAAAAAAATTTTAAAAAGAGTAAAAGCAAGGGGTGTGCAGCTTTTAGATCCTTTAATCCTCTGAAGAGCTCCAGCTGCTGTGGGGTGGGAGCAGGAAGCCCTGATGTGCTGCTAGAAGCAAAGAGTCACCCGTTGGCGATGGAAATGAGCACAGCCTGGGGGAGGCTGAGGCTTTCCAAAATGAGCTATGGGCTTTGGAGCTGTCTGAGGGCTCACCTGGCGGTTCGTTCTGGAGTTTGAGAAGTGTTTAGGGAGTAGTGAGGAGGGGTGGGAAATCCATAGAGTATTCCTGGTTGCTCTTCCTGCCCTTGTAGCAGTGGTGTGAATTGTCTGATGGAGCTGTGAAATGCCCTCTGCTGTGTTTGACCATCGTTGGATGGTCATGGCTCTTGGGTTGGATTTCTTTCCAGCTGCTGTTTCCTTTTTTCTTCTAAGACCTAATGCTCCTCAAGTCTCTCTTGCCTAGACCCTCTCTTTCCCTTTGCGTCCCTCACCTCTAGCGTAGCCAGGGGTGGGAACAAAGCCCAACGTTTTCTGGGTCGTTGGGAGCAACACCTCCTGGGCAGATGCCGCGACCCTGTTTACACAGGGCTGACTAAAAACTGAGCAACTGCCTCCACTTTGGCTTCATGCAGCTCCATCAGCGCGTTTTCAAATGTGTAACTTAAGCCAAGAGCTTCGCTTTACTACATATTTTCCACTGTGAGAGAGTCCCCCTTACAATATGCTGCCGTATCCAGCTCCGTGTGGGCGGCGCAGCCAGCAGAAGCTGATCTCGTTCCTTAATTTTCCATAGATGAAAGGGAAATAAATCAAGGGGAAACCGGAGCCAGGAAACGGCATCGTTGGGTGCAGAGAGGGGACGACACAAAAGAGCAACGCCGCGATGTGCCGAGCCGCAGCTTGTAATGAGGGAGAATCTGTTTTTAGACTATCCCTTATGGTTCACACATATGTCATTGAAAAATAACTTCTGTAGGAAAAAGCCAGCCCTTTTAGCTCGGTTATTAGTGGGTTATTTGATTTGGATGGAGAGAGCAAACTTGGAACAAGTGTGATCAGCCCTTGGTGAGGCGGTGACATCAGGAGATGAAGTTGGATGGGGGAAGCGCAGCACTAAATGCAATGGTAAAGAAAATAGGCAGCTTGAGTATGTGGTCAGGTCTGCACAACCACAAAAAGAAATGTGAAGGCTGGGCAGCCTTTGACAGGCTCTAATTTGGGTTTATGTGGAGTTTTCAGAGACTGCACACCCTCCCCTCTGGGCTGCATCTTCTCTCCAAGGAAAACGCTGCAATTTCTTCATTTCATTTGAGAAATGCAGCCTGGATAAAAGGGTACTGCCCAGAGCTGATCCGCAGACATTGGATGGGGACACCAACCAGGCCACGGGGCTGCTTGGCCTTGGGTCCTACTACAGTGGGGATGGATGTTCGGGTGGTGGCAAGCAGGACCTGGAGAGTGGTGGCACCGGTGGGGTACAGCCGGACTGCCTGGGCTACCTGGTGCTCAAAGAGCAGTGGAGGACAAGGGGAAATAGGGACTTGGGGTTCTTCCAGGGATTCCTAATGAATATGATGAGGAAAATGGAGAAAATAACTTTTTTGAGGCTGTTCTATGGAGCGCAGGATATTGAGCATACGCTTCAGAAAGTCAGCGTTATTTAGAATACACCGGACGCAAAATGAGGGTGTTATTTCAAAATTGCTCATTGTTTCATCTTCTCCTCTCTCCCTCTCAGCTTTATTAACTGCTGGTTAGAGGACTGGCAGATCGTGATAGACACTGACATCCATTCATTTTGTCCTATTCATTTCTCAGAGGCTTGGGCTGGGCTTTGGTGGTTTTCTCTTTTTTGTTTTTACTTTTTTTCTTTTTTTAATTTCCTTGCTGGACAGTGGAAGGTCAGGCTGACACTGTCCTCCCTGTATGTAAATGCCTCCCACAATGCTCAGGCCATCAGTTAATGTGGCTTTCCAAGCAGGCCTGAATGTGAGTTTTGTGGGATGCTGCTGTCCTGGCAATGCCACCCTGCGCTGGTCCCCTCACCCCGGCCTCGGGGCACCACCGAAGCAATTAACACCCTGATGAGGGTGATGGTGTGGTGCTCCTGCATGGCGGGGGCAGCAGGCAGGGTGTGCACGGAGAGGAGGGACAAACCTTTCATTTTCAGAAACATAATCTGACTTGATGCTTCAATTAGGGAACGAAACAACACCATGTGACAGACCTGAGCCAAATAGTCTCCTATTGGAGAAACCACTTGAAAAACTTCTGCTGTGGAGTTATTTGCATTTTTTATTTTGCAAACACTTTGAAATAGACAATAACTTAAAAGGGAAAAAAAAAAAGCCATATTTAAATTCTGGATAGAGATATCTGATAGCTCTCTTTGGGTTTTTTGACTAATCTGTTGCTATGAAGTCACTCTCAGCTGGTGGTATTCATGTTGTAAACAGATGGAGGGTGTATCTATTACAGAATACCTGTGAACTCAACAGTACAATCTTTGAGCAGTCTTTAAAGTATTCCTTTCAAACCTATAGATTCACTATTTCTGGCTAAAGATTTCTCATCTGGAGAGGGGGGAAAAAAAACCCCCAAGAACTGCACAGTGACCATGCTATAAAGGTTGTGTTTGGGCTAGATGTAAAGACAGTGACAACAGAGCCACGTGGTGATTGTGGGGCCTCTATTTTTAGGGATCAATGCTGTAATTTGTGTGAAATATGACATAAATGCTGATTTTAAGTTACCAACTGAAGAGTTTGAAGGCAGCAATCACAATGCTGTGTGGTCATATAGGAAAAAAATAACTCCCAGGGTTTGATCCCAGTGTGTTTGCTGGAGAGCCAGTAATGATTACAAGGCTCTTCTGCAGAAGCCACTCTCTTTGAGTAAAGGCTCATCTGAGGTTGCCTGGGTGGCAATGCCAGCCTGAATGTGGCCAGTGTCTGATGACAGGTAGCGACAAACCCTTGGGATGTGTTCATGGCCCAAGATGTTCCTCTTGAGAGCTGCCAGGGGAGTTGGTGAGCTGAGACCTGGAGGTCTTTGGTTTTCTCCTCCGTTCTTCTTGGGCCTGGAAAAGTGAGGAGAAGAGGGTGTTTTCGATGTATAGGCAGAAATGGAAGAACAACTGCTTATTTTGTGGTGTTTCTGCTCATCTTTTTCCAGTTACTGTGGGAACTGAGAATCTCAGAGATGCCATGAGATGAGTCAGGTCCAGCTTCCTTCTAATTTGTGTCTCATGGTTGCTTAAACTTTTCTTATGGTAGGAACATTAAAGAGATGTGTTCACGTAGTGCGTGCCCGTATCTGATCAGATGTGAACTCGCTGCAAAGCCTCCCCTCGGAGAATGAACTTGTACGATGTCTCTCTCTCACCTAGCTGTCTGTTTCCATGACATTTATAGGAGTTTAATTATCTTGAGCCTTTTTCCTCTGTCAAAAGTGATTGAAATCAGCTATTGCATTCAAGAGTTATTGAGATAGACGGACACACCTGTGGCTGCACAAAGAGATCACACATGGCTTGCTTTCAGGGGAAACCAGCCAAAAAAATGCATGGCTGTCCTAATGAATTCATTAGAGGAGAATGCTTCCTCATGTGTTAGTTTAAACCTTCAAATTAAATAACTCTCAATGTGGTTTCTGATATACACAAGAGATGAATATTTAGTTGCTAGCAGTTGTAATTGCAGAGGTGGCCAGAAGGTTGGGTGGTTTCTTTTGGTGAAGGTGTTTCCTTCTAGCACATATAATAGTTCTACTCCAAATATATTTCCTCTAGGTAGGATCCTTAGAGAGAGAGACCCAGCTCTGCTCTGGCTTCTTGCACTGGCAAAAATGCCAGAACTGGTTCTGCCTCACTGAATGGAGGCAACTTTTAAGATCCCACACAAGGAGCATGCACAGATCAGGTCTGCTAAGGACCTACACCAGGTCTGACCTTAACATCTCACACGTTCCCTAGGAGATGGTGCAAGTGTGCCAAGTCCTTCTGCCAAGCTGGCCCTGCCTGCAGAGCCTAAACCTGCTTTTCTCTCATTCCAGCTCTTCTCAGAATTGGGTTTCCTATTTTTCAGTCAGAAGTGGAGAGGGGAAAAGAGTCAGACTATTTACCATGTTCATGGGATTTTTGGAACAGCCAAAGAAAACTGAGTCATTTTGGAAGGGTTCTCTGCAGTCAGGTTTTTTACCTTTTTTTTGCTTGCTTTTTTTTTTTTCTTTCCCTCACTCTTCCCCTGAAATAGAAGGAACACCTTTGCCCAGCCAACAACTCAAAAATATGCCAGCAAGGAGTTATTTCTTCCAGTCACACTGGGTTAGTAGCATGGTCTAGAGAGATCACACTGCAAGGTTTCCATCTCAGAGCTGTGAGAACCTCTGGGCCTTTTGATGACTTGGTCCCAGCGAGCCAAGGGACTCCAGCTCTGTCCCATTTTCAGTTCTTGGGGAAGGTGTTGTTGCAGAAGCTCTGTAAAGGTTTTCTCAGAGAGGAATGTCAGCTGAGGATGGTCCCCAGCTGGACAGCAGAGCCACTGCAGGCTGCTCATTGTAGATGGATGCAGTTCTTCATCCTTCGGGATGAAGGATCCTTCATTCTTCACCCTAAAGCCCTCCAGGAGCTGGTGCCCACCTCCTGCAGGCATGGGCTTCTTGCCCTGCTGGGGCTGAAATTGGAGCTTTGTTGGGTACCAGGAGCAAGATGTGGTTTGGCTTTACATCTGCTGCAGGTGATGAAAATCCCCAAAGGTTTGTAGGGCTTGGCTTGGGTAGCTGCTGAAAGAGTGTGAATGGCATATGCTCAGCTGGCTTCTTGGGTCAGCCCTTCAGAGGAGGCTGGTGGGGAGCCCTGGTATCCTCCAAAGGGCCAGGTAGAACAGGGACCCCATCCTCGGCTGCAGGTTGTTTCCCAATAAGCTCTGGTGTGGGCTATTGAGGCTGTGCTGGTGGGTCAGGGTCTGTCCCCATGGATGTGTCATGTGGCCAGTGCCACAGTGGGAAAGGTGTGCTCGTCTCCAGAGGTGATGCCCGGGTGCTCTGTAACTGTCCCAGCCTTTGCAGGAAGAGGAGGGGATAAGGATTAAGCCCTGGCCTCAGGAAAGCTGCTGGGGATGTGTCAGGCTTTAGCAGTGTGTGTACCCCATGCCAGAAGTGGAAATGAAGTCATTAGGAAGTCGGTATTTTGAAAATACACAAATCTTGATGCTTTTCTCCTCTGTCAGGGGAGATCCTTTAAGGTAGCAGTGTTTAACATCTGCATTTATAGATGCCTCGTTTAAAAGTATACACACTTACACACATAGCATAGATGCATGAAGCACGTATGTGAGCACTGAGCTGCAAAGTGGAGCTTAGAGAAGTGTGCAGGTGCCATGCAAAGGGCAGCAGAGGAAAGGTCCTGGTCACTTGTGCCATCACACGAGGTGAAAATACTCTGGACAAGTAGCGTGTTCCTGGGTAATAAGGGCTATATGCATCTATGAAGGTTCTGTATAGACTATCAGTAAAGAGGGGTAGATGTAGGGTATGCAACCTTAAATTTGATATTTCTGGAACTTTAGAGCTCTTGGAACTTTATTATTTTTTAAATTAGGTATGTGTGCGCAGGTGGTTTCTCAAAAGAAAATTGCAAAATGAGCTTCAGCCAATGTGGTCTCATTGACATCAAGTTTTTCAGCAAACATAGGACATGCTCATATGGGCGGGCACCTGCATGTATGTATGCACGTGTGTACATACATGAAGTGTCTGATACGGGTACCCTAACACGCAGCTGCTACTCTAGAGAGAAAATATTTACTTTGATGTGATGAAATTTGAACTAGAAGTCACGCAGTTTAATGAAAACGTGTGGTTTGGATTCCTTGTTCTTCACATGTGTTTCTAATCTGTTGGGGGGGTGGCGGTCAGAACACAGAATTAAAAAAAAAGTTTAAAAATGCTCATTTTGCAAATATAAAAACTGACTTTACAATAAGAAAATGAAATTTGAGAGTAATGCTTTCTCATTATTGGGGTGGAGAGAGCTGGGACTGTCAGGGGTTTAGGGGTTTTCTTATTTTATTTTTTTTTTCCTTTAAAAACCTAAGCTGTGTGCTATTATTTTTTTTTTTTGCCCCTTTTTTTGCAAAATAGCTGCAGAAACCTCTCATATTATTTTTGCCTGTGTTACCAGAGTGCTTGGCTGGGCTGTAGAGAAGGAGGGAATATAAAGCAGCCTTTTGTCACACCATCAACCCAGCCCCTCTCTGTGTCCTTCTGTCCATCCAGGCTGGGGCTGCAGAGCCGGGGAAGCCGTTCAATCACAGCCCACTTCCTGTGTCCATAACTGCTTGTTTTTACACCCAAAAATCCTAGCAGATAGATGGTGGTTGGTTTGACAGACATAAATATATAAAAATAGCCAGCGGAGCTGAGTGTCTGAGCATGACGGCTGTTGACTTAAGGATATCTGTCTGTTTGAGTGTTTTTAGCAGGTCTTTTGTATTTGCTTTATTTTTTTAAGGCATCTTGGCTGCCTTTTCCTTTCCTGCAGTCCCTACTGCTTGGCTGCTGCTTTGCCCTGGGTGTATCTTCCCATCCCGTCAAAAGAGTTATGACGTATGTGCTTGCCCAAAGGGAGGAGGAAGGCGGAAAAACCAAAAAAAAGGGGTTTGAAGAGGGCCCTGGGTTAGAAGGGGGAGCAGAGGGAGCTTGAAGTGGAAGGGAAAAATCAAAGCTTGCAAATATTCTCTTGTAGTGTGGGGCAGGTTTAGCGAGGCCGCCTGCCTGGAGCTGTGAGGATAAACAGAAGCCCGAGGAGTCATTTCTCCTCTGGGTTGGGTTCCTGCTCCCTTGGGCAATTAGCTGTATTAAAAAGTACTCGCCCGTTCTGCAGGGCAGTCGGTGGAGCACGCAGGCCCTGTCTGGGAGTTCACAGCCCCAGACATGAGTCAAGGGAAAGCTGGCCACGTCCCCCTCTACGTGCGTGGGACGGATGCTGCCTCCTGCTCTGCCCTGCCTGACCCGGGATGCTCCCGCAAGAGCTGCTCAGCCAGCGTTGGGAGGACAAGGGATTTAAACCACCGTCCAGTTTCTGCTGTGTTGGCCACGTCTACCTTCAGATTATTTTTTTTCCTATTAGTTTTTGAGATTTATTTCTAGCTTAAATTTTCCCATTTGCTGGAGGAAATCCCCCCTTCCTCCCAGCAGCCATGTCCTGCCCCACCGGTGTCCCAGCTGGGAAAGGGCTGTATGGGGCAGACCTGCCAAGGGATGCTGCGTGGTCCCTGCTGTGCCTTCTCCACCTCTGAAACAAAAACCTTGGAGAAACCCATTGCTACCACAGCCTTGCAGCAAATACCTTATAGAATTGATGCTTTCTGTGCTTCTTCCAGCGCCACCTGTTTTCCAGGCTGCCTCTTTCTTCAGGATTGTTTCTCTCTCTGCCCTGTGTCCCCTAAGTTCCTGGATCTTAATTAAATGACAGGTTGCTAATTTGCCTTAGCTGGGTTTTTCCCACCCGTATGGTAAATTTTCAAACAAAAGACTGTCCTCTAAGGTCTAGGCATTGACACTTAGCTGGGAATGACACGTCACCCGCTGGAAGTAATGCTCGTTTCTGGTGGGAGCCCCAGGGTGACAAACGGTGCGATGCGCACGTAACGCTGCATCCGAGCGCTGGGGGCCCCCTCAGTCAGTCAGGGTCAAGGTTGAATAAGGTGAAGTACAATTGCCTTAGAGCATAAAGCAGCCCCAGAGCTTTCGGGGATCTTTAAACTGGTGATTAGATGACCCCGCTGAAAGGATGGAGGTTTCAATTAGGCAAAGTGCCTGGGGATGGATGGGTGTTGGCAGAGAAGGGATGGGGAGGATGGGACCGGGTGGTCTGGGTTGGTGGGTCTGGAGCTTGGCTTGGGCTCTTGCCCCATCATTAAATGGCCATTTGAGTTTGGTCAGGTTTTTTCATCTTGTCTTTTTTTCTGTTCTCTTCGGGGCACTGCCAGACCCTACACAAGAAGGTCTTTGGGCAGGATGTGATGGCTAAGTGGAGGGATGAGGAAAGGGCTACTGTAGAGATGTTACATGGGACTGGAGAGAGCAAAGAGGCTCTGGGCTGCCAGAATTTGGTGAGAATTTCAGGGAAAGTGGCAGGAAGATGTCAGCAATGATTAATGTGTTTGACAAACTCAACCATTTGAAAAAGCAAGAAAATCTTTCCCCCATTGAGGATAGTAAACTGGATTGGTGGATGAGTCCCTCTTGCCTGTAAAGGGCTGTTGTGTAAATAATCCATACTGCTGATGAATACTGTGAATATTGGCTTTGGGAATTAGTTCTGTGCTCTCACTTAAAGTAGGATTTTTTTATATGAGCTCTGGCTTCACGTTTGCTCCAGCAAGTGCAGAAGGTGGGAGCATTTACATGAGGGCAAAGCATTATTTACATTGTGTGGCTGCTGGGGCTGAGGGGGAAGTAGCCACCTGGAAATGAACCTTGTATTAGTGTCTCCTGCTCTGCTAATGACTTGAATCCTTGACTGGTATTTGGGTATTGGCAGAGTGACAGCTTCTTCAGGAGAGCTTTCCAGAATTAGCAAAGCCATCTGGCTTTTGCTTTCCTCTTAGAGAATCACTTGTCCTTCCCTTCCAGTAAGGAGTCCTTGCTAAACTGCTCATAATTTGTATTTTGATATTATGTCAACAGACCTACAGCGTGCTGTAGTCTCTGCAAGCTGGGATGAAATACAGCCCCTTGCTCTGGAAAGTCTCTTTTGTAAGGAACAGCCATGAAATGAGCCATCGACCTGAGTTATAACCAACAGTGATGGATGGAGAAGGCAAGATGTGGCATTGCCCGACCGTGTTTCCATCCATCAGAGCAGGGCTGGGTGGTGAGGACAGCTTGGAGCAGAGGGGAGCGGGATTTGGGGTCAGGGAAGAGGTGTAGGGGACCACACTTCCCTGTCCTGCTCCTTCAAAGCCAGCAGCCAGGGTAAACACCGAGTTAATGGGTCCTCGTGTGATAGGAAATTGGGTTCCTCCCTGGGATTATAAAATATAAAGGTTGAAAATTACTGGGGAGGTTAATTACCTTTGAGCCAAAGGGCTTATTTTCTTCTTGTTGCTGTGGTCAGGGAAAGAGGCATGTGGTTGTCCAAATAATTACTGTAGTTTGTGTTCTGTGAGTTTAATAATAGAAAAGGCAATGGCTTAGCTTTGGGGTGGGGATGCAGGACTGGGCTGGTGTGTCATGAGAGCGGGGTTTCTTGGGGTACCTCCTCTCTTGGGTGGAAATGCAGTGAGAAAGAGAAACTACTATCAGCCCTTAAGAGAGGTTTTTTCTTGAAGCCATATTTGGTTCTAGTGAAGCCTCTATCCCTTTTTTGCTTAAGTAAATCTATTTTTTTTTTCTAAAGAGGGCTCA
>BJBW01006392.1:0-33247 GCA_004320125.1 Scolopax mira | reverse complement strand
TGGCTGAGAGGCGAGAGGTCTTCAGGACACAGGGGCCAGAGGGAGTGATGAGGTTTTGTCTGAGCCCTTGGCTGGGATTCTGCTGCTTTTCTGGAGCAGCTGTGATTAAAGGAGAGACTCTGGGATGATGTCACTACAACAAAGAATGCACTGATGCTCTGAGAGGTCGTCATACCTCTGATTGGGGGTCTCACTGCATTGGCAGAGCCCAGAGGCAGGGTGGGCTCTGGGTCACCCCTTGCTTTCTTTCTTCATTGTCTTCTCCAATACCATTCTTACTCCAACCTGTGCAGACAAGGAGCTGCTGGGAGCCCTGGAACTGGGCAGTGGCCGTGTCCTTAGCAGAGAGCCTCCATCCATGGGCGAGTGCCGATGACAGGTTTTATCAAGTGGAACATCTGAGGGCTGGCACACTCTTTCCCAGACAGGGATTAAGTTTTTTGGAAGCTGGGAGCTCTGAGTTTCCACTTCATCATCGAGCCACATTGAACTTCTGCCACTCCGAAGCCACCTGACTGGGTTGGCACTTAGGGAACCAGTCAGTTTGACATAATAAAGCTCAGCAACATCCCTATTGCTTCCTGTAATTTTTAAGATTTATTTTTAAAAGACTTTTTTGTGCGTGTGTGTATTACAGTTGTACATCCTGAGCCTGTGGTTTTCCAACTTAGATGTAGGAGTTGAAAAAAAGCACATCGAGCAGCATTTATTCTTATGGATGTTAAGAGGAGGCTCTAAGTCTTCTGGGGTAACGCACTCAAACAACAACCCAGTTAATTATGGGTGCGTTGCAGTGAGAGCCCTGAAGAATCCCAGTATTTATGGAGCTGCTGCCAATGCCAGATGAAGTCACTCCTCTTATCCTCGCCAGCTGTTTGTTTTGTTGAACCACAGCGATTTCTCCAAGTTACTGAAGTTGATGTCATTGGAAGTGATGTGACATTTTTTTGCACGCATATAGGATAAGTGTTAAAAAATGCTCTAGAAGAGATTTTCCAGTCTTGTCTGGGAGCTGGCTGGGGAGTTGAATTAAACTGGCTTGATGGAACTTAATCCATAAAGCAAATGAGTCATCAGGCATAAATGGCTTTACCATAAATGTCAGACAGATTCTTACTGGTCGTGACAGTTAGCACTTACATCTGTTTGGAGCAAATAAAAGCCCCACAATTCACTATCATCTTCCTAAATATGCTGTCTTGCCTCTTCCTCTTCACGGGAAGCTCTGGGAATAAAGGTCAAAATGTGATTTATTCCTCTTTTTAAAAAATAGCTCTGCTGACGGATGAAATATTGGTTATTTTCAGACAAAAGCTGGCCTTTTTTTTCCTCCGCTTCAAATTTTTGTTAAACCACGAAAGTGCAACTGTGCCTTCCCTCTGCATACTAGGAAGCATCCCAGATACTGGAGCACTTCTTGAGCCCTGTGTGCCCAGATGTTCTCAACTTGTTAACGTGTGCCAGAAGGGGACTTTACCCCACCATCTGCATGGGTGGCTGCAGGACACCCAGCTCCTGACTTCTCCTTTGAAGCAATACCAGCGCATTATTGATTTGCTCCCTGACTTAGGTACCTCTTTAATTGAAAATAAGCCTTAAAAAACCTAAAGTCCTGTCTGGTAAAGTCTTTGAACCACTCTCTTAGTGTAATTGTAAGTTCTCTCTCTTACAAAAGCTTCGGGGAAAATCCCTTGTTGGTGTGTGCGTGTGGAGGGGGGTGGAAATTGATGGTATCTCCGTTATCGCTGCTTTTGCTGGAAAAAGCAGATGGTGCCATCGGAAGGGAGAGAGGTTTGGGTGTTTTGTGTAACCATAACAGTGAAACAAATAGACATTTGAGCGAGGAAAGGGAGCAGAGCAGGCTCCTGCCTTTGTCAGCCCACGCTGGGGCGGGGGGCAGTTATCTCTTGTTGCAATTTATTAGCGGCAACACACTTGAGAAGACACAAAAGGCCTGCGAACCTCCCAGCATGGCTTGCTCTATTTAAAGTCGGCTTTTTAAATCAAAGAAATGGGGCTCTTGACAGCAGAGCTTTGTGCATCTTTTGTGAGGTTCAGATAGTAGGGCTTTTTATTACAGGCTAAATTAGCCCATTTTATTGTTTTGCACCGAGGGATGAGGTCAGTTGACTGGGAATCTTGCTAACAAGGTTTTACTCCTGTCTGCTTTTTACAAGTGTTAACATGGGGTATCCACCAGGGCTGTGCACTTACTGTTAATGAAGCAAAGATGAATGGTCTGGTGACCCCATGAGCTCTCCTTTCTCCTCCACCATGGAGCTGCTCAACCCATGTCCGTGTAGTTGAGCTCAGATGCTCCATGGAGCGTTCCTTTCTCCATAACTGGGTGCGTTGTTTTTCCTTTTGATGTTGCAAGCTTGCAGGCTGCTGATGGACCAACGAGAAAAGGATGAACTTTGCTGGGCAGGGTGATTGATTGGGTTTGAAAAGGAAATGGGAAATTAGTAGGCACACAGAATGATGTTCACGAACCGTGGTGAGCTCTGAAGGAGCTGTCTGATGTGGCTCATGCTTTTTCCTGGCACCCTTCGCATGCCAAATTTATTCAGTTATGCACTGGTTTTCACAGATTCTTGAGTAGAACTAGCAGGAAGCTTCACTTCTTAATCTTTTCCCAGTCTCTCAATAGTGACTGCTGTCCTTTGGTGTGTTGAGCGAGGTTGGGATTTCTGCTGTGGCTGCAGGACTTGAGCCTATGGCTCCTGGAATTGCAGATGATGTCCTTCCATGCTCTCAAAGGAGCTGCCAGTGCCTTGAGCCACCAGTCCCAGAGGATGCTCAGCTCCTGCTGTGCTGCAGGGAAGCAGGGTGGGAGGGAGCCAGGATTTCTCTTCATGCACAGCTCAGGAGCTGCCACCAGCTGAGACTAAAAGCAAAGGCAGCTTTAGGAAATTCTCTTCTGCTTAACCTTTTGCACCATGTTTAGCCAACGTGCCTTTCTTTGCTTTATCTGTTCCTCAAGGAAACACAGTTATAGCACTGGTCACTTATAGGATGCAGACTATCAGCTCTCCTTGAGGTGTAAATCCAGCCTTATCAGGAGGAAAAAGCTTTCAGCCTTCCTTCCTTGCCTTTCGGAGACAAGTACAAAGTCTGCTTTTGTGGCTGTTTTATTTCAGCTTATCCCAGCAGCGCCGGACATTCCCCATAACCCTATGGAAACTGGGGGGAGCTTTAACCACCTAGCTGAGAGAAGGGCATAAGAGGCTTTACTCAGCTGTCAGTGAGGAGCAAGGGTGGCTGAGGTCCTGTGTGCAGAAATAACAGCTGGAGGGATCTTCACATAGTCAACTTGGCTGGGTTGAGTGTCCTCCACTGGAGGGAGCTCCAAAGGGGCAGCCTGATTTGTTGCTCTGAGCAGCTTTTGGAGACAGGGATTATGTTTTATGGTGTGAGTAACTCCATAACACCCCCCAGCTCCTTCAAGTCTCTGCTCAGGGCTGAGCGATGTCCCCCAGGTCACACCACAGTCAAGCTCCCCATGCAGGTCACACTGTCAGCTGGTGGCCAGAGCTGTCTGGAAATTGGAAATGGTCATTGAGACCTTTGAGAAACTAGCTGTTTTTCTGTTTTCATGATTCTGCATCCCTATTTTTGGTGGTTACATTGAAAAAGAAAAAGCCAGAACGTTAATGACAGAGCTGCTCTATGGATTTACAAAAAAAAAAAGTGAAATAAAAAAATAAGGGGAAAGGGTAGGAAAGACTTTCTTAAAATAGAAAATTGAAAACCACTTTGCAGACAATTCTGTTAATTTTGTAAAGGTTATTCACAGGAAACAATGACTAATAAGCTTAAAGCAGTGCTCAATTGGAGGGTAACTTGCGTAGCGTCTGAGCGGTACCAAGACATTACCGTGAGATGCCGCAGGGATGGATGCGAGAACCTGGAAATTGAGGAGGGAAGCCCCTTCAGCCGAAAGCTGCCCCTGTGTCTTGGAGCTGGGCAGGATGCGGCCAGGTCCACACGGTCCTTTCAACCATCTTTCCCTGTTGATCTCTGCCAAAAATGTAAATGACGCTATTTTTTTGATGTAGTTGATGGGAGGCTGAGATCCCTATGGACCTGCTGGCCCCCGTGGCTGGAGAGAGTGCAGCTTGTGTGCACGAAGGCAGATTTTGGCCCGTAAATTCCAACATATCCTTTGGTTTTCCACGGGGATGTTTGCTGGTCTGGCCAGGCTCCGTTCAGAGCTTCTGGTTCCTATTACATGGCCAAGTCATCCTCCCAGTTTTGCTGTAATGCTCCTTCTTTTTCCCCTGATGCCTTAGCCGTGTTTTTCTATTATTAAATAAGATTCTTTTTTCCCTCCTAATTAAAATATCAGCTCTAATAACCCAAGTAGTAAAGTCTTATGTAACTGCCTACTAAATAAACTGCTTTTTTGGCATTATGGGGAAGCAGGACAGTGGTTCTTTAGGAAACGAAGAGCGATTTCTGCTCTGACCTTTGGGCTGTGGCTGTGTTGTGCTTTGTTCATCTAATGCGAGTGGCTCGTTAAGCAGCCTTGGTGACTAATGAGCTTGCTCTGCACCTGGTTTTCAGTAAGCTACTGTAAACTTCCTCACTCTATTCTCTTTTTCTGACTATCAGATACATTTCTAATCTCTTCCTATATCTGCTGCGCTGTTGTGGGTGTGAAATTGAGGCAAGGCAGGGTGTTGGAAGCGGGGTGAATAATAAATAAGTCATATAAAATATGACATATTTTGAAATATATGAAATATAAAATCACTAACTAAATAAATGTCTTTTATGACACCAACTGATAGGGTGGCTGAAAAACTTTGAGGTCAATTAACAGCTTTTTGGACTGAGCAGGGCAGCTCTGGAGCTCTGCAGAGCCGCGTGGGACTGATTTGGGGGTGCATATAATCCCTTTCTCCTATTTTTACTGCACCTGCCTTGCCCAGGGCTGTCAGCGCCGTTGTGTCATAGGGGTGACCTCTCTGCAGATGTGGTTATCTTTGAGGAAGGTGTATTTGGTCCTGGGTGTGAAGCGTGGTGGTTTCACACCTCACGGAGCAGCCCAAGATAAGTGGCTGCTTGACCCAGCCCTGGTCAAGCCAGGAGGGTTTTCTCCTGGCTCATCTCAAGCGACGTGCTCCTGTCAAGGAAAACAGCCTGGCAAGCCTTTTGCTTTTCATTCCTTGATGGTGTTTTATCTCCCTTGATTGCTGTCCCAAGCTTGGTGGCTCCATGCGTCCCATCCCTCCTCCCTGACGCTCTGTTTGTCCTTCCCTGCAGGGTGACATCCAGCAGCTCCTCATCGTGGCAGACCCCCGAGCAGCCCACGATTACTGTGAGCACTACAGCCCCGACTGTGACACCGCCATCCCCGACGCCCCCCAGTCCCAGGACCCCAACCAGGACGAATATGTAAGTCTTTGTGGGGTTTGGGGATACTTCTGGGGCAGCACCAGCATCATCCAGCTCCATATTGCGGTGTTTGCCTTCCCTGGAGCTTGATTTTAGGATCCACAGGTTATGGTTTTGGGTCTCGCCCTCAGGCGTTTCCCTTTCTTTCTGTGCTCCTCCCGTTCCAGAGATTTAAATGAATATTTGCTTGGAGCTCAAAAACTTGTAGGAGGGACAACCTGAGCCGAGTGTGAAATACTGACCTTTCCTGGTGGGTCAAATCCTGTCCAAAACAGGCACTTGTGTCTAAATTTCAATTTTTACTGTTGAGCTTATAAAAAGATTAAGTGATTCTTTTTCAGTATTCTTTGAAACAGCAGCTGTTAATGGAGGGGGAAACATTTTTTGCCCGTGTATTTGCCATTAGAATTTCATTTTTGGCAGAAATGCTGCTGGCTCCTCTGTATAAGTTGCTGCGCTCAATATTTTTTTTTCTACAAGCATCCTCAGATCTTTTCTTTTAAAAAAAGAGACTGATACAGGCTGTCTACTGCTCAATTAGAAATGTCTGGATGTGGCTGAGAGTGTCACCTGAATCTTACACATTTTTGGGAGGTCTCAGGCTCAGCTCACAACAATTGAAGTCTGGCATCCTCAGCATCTTGGCTGCTCTCTTGGTCTGATTTGCCAGTCCGTCCACTCCCTTGCTTTCAGCTGATCTCAGATCTTGGGGATCCCCCCCAAGCTGTAATCCCCCCAGATCCCCATGAAGCTGTAATGCTGTCAGCCCCCTCCAATTTAGCTTGGGGATTGAATTAAAAACCTGAGTGTCAAATCCTGAAGCTCAGCCTGGCAGGGCTTTGGGGAGCGGAGGCACGGCTCTAACTGCTCCACCAGCGCTCCTGGAGAAACAATAAATAAGTAAAATAAAATAGACCTTGGGTATGGTCAAAATATGTGGTAGTAGGAAAATAAAACTCTTCTTTTGAAGCCAGCACTTCAACAAGGGCTGGCTTGTCTTAGGGCTGTGTTGCTCCACGTAAGAATAACTCTTCCACGCGCCGGCGTCTGCTGCCAGTGAGAGCAATGGACTGGCAAAGACATTGGCCATGCCCGGCTGTAACCAAATGTTTTATTTGTATTTCATTTCAAAGAATGACTGACGCCTTGTGGAAAACGCTGAAAATATCTTGTTTTGAAAGCCCTTGTGCCGTTGGGCCACGGGCGGACGGGGAATTGCATGGATGCTCTTAGTGCAGTCAGATGAGAGAAAATAGATCCCCACTTCCCAGAGTGGCTGCATGATTCAAGTGCTTTCTTACCCCCTCCCTCAATATCTCAGATTTGTGACCTGGACAGTCTCAACAATCTGAGGTTAAAAATATGGTTTTTTTCTTTTTTTTTTTATTATTGTGTTATCACGTTGAATTGCTGCAGGGTAGGTCCATCCTCTGATAAGGGATAACGTGCCACAGCTGAGAGGTGATTGGGAACCTCCTCAAATCATAGCTGTTGCCAAAATACCCAGGCTCTTGGTGAAGGTGTCTCAGCAGCTGATGGACAAGAGGAAGGGAAAGATCTCACTGCATGGATCTGCATCATGGCATGGCCCCGTTGATGTGAAATACCATCTAAAAGAGCTGGCAGAAGCGTGCTTGGGTGCTTATCTTCTGCTTCTCATCTTCTCTTTGCAGTATACTGATGGGGAGGGAGAAGGTGACACCTACTACTATGAGTACCCCTACTATGAAGACGTTGATGAAGCTGTGAAACCTGAAGCACCCACCACCAAACCAGGCACTCCTGAAGTGGCTGCTGGAGAGAGACCTGAGACCAAGCAGGTACTGCCGTGAGGTCCTGTCAAAGATGGGGTTGATAAACAGCACCTTTACAGAGGGGGGATGTGGAGGATAATGCACAGTTTTCTCTTTGATTCTCTGATTCTGGCATTTTATTGCAATAGGACTATCCTTCCCCAACACCATCACCTGATGGAGGGGACCCTGGGACGGAGACGAAAGGGGATGCTACTGTGGATGATCCCCTCATAGATGAGTACAACTACGAAACTATTAATGAAGAGTACTTCACGCCCCTCCCCTATGAAGATGTCAACTACAACGAAGAAGTGGACCCCCAGGGCGGACTCACTGAAAATGCTGTGGAAGCTGAACTCCCCACCAGTACCGTCATCACCTACAATGAGACCGAAGTAATTTTAATGAATGTTTATTCCTTTCGCTGGGTCTTTTATTAATTCTGGTATTTGATAGCCCTGAGAGCAGAAGCGATGTGATTGTCCATATGGTAAATCTGTAAGTGGGTAGGGCAGCTGCTGGAAGAGAAAGTTTCTTGTAAAATAATTTCACTCCAGATACTTCAGGGTGTGGAACACAGATATTTACAATTTGGTTAAGGATTATTCCCCTGGAAATATCTGTTCATGTTGACATCTGCATTTCCCTGTGCAAAGTGTTTGTCTGACAAAAAGAAAAATGAGGGTTGGTTTTAAAATCTAAGTAAAAACATTTTATTTCAAAGCTATTAATATAAATCTTTAAAATGTTGATTTGATGGAAAACATCAATATTTTTCATCTTGCTGTTCCCACTGAAATTGCGTCTTTATGTTTTTCAGGTTGTAATTTTTTTTTAAAAATATTTCAGTGCAGGGACAAATCCTTGATTTTGTACCACTGCATTCCCTCTGTTTTGTGCATGGATCTGCTCAAAGATGAGATCAGTCTGGATCCCACAGCTGACATTTCTGTTGGAGCAATTACATTTTTAGTTACCCACACTTTAATATGCTTCAACTGAAATATGTTGCATCTGAGACTCTTCTATCCTTAAGGCTCGCCCGGTTCTTGCCTTTTTTATTGGTGCTCAAACAGATGAATGTTGGTCTCATCCTTAGATGAGACCAAGATAAATTCTCATGCAGCTGCAGGAAATAACTGTGTTAGACAAGGAAAATTCTTTGTTCTCCAGGAGCATCAGCAAGGGAAGTTGATAGTGGGATAACGTTTCTTAGGAGGTAGGATGGGACTTGGCAGAGTTTTGTGGTTCCTCCTCAAATGGAGAAGAATTACTTAGTTATGGGACTGTCAAAACTCCAGGCTTTCTGGGAGGTGCTGAGGTGTAGCAGAAGAGACAGCAAAAGTTGGCCAATGTATTTGGAGTTGGACCTGGAAGCTTGAATGAAAAGGTGTTGGGGAAAGTGTCCAAGCAAAGAGCTTAGCATCTGGAGCAAGGTAGGAGGGCAGCCAGCCACCCCGAGGGCTGGTGGTGCAGCAGGGATCCAGTCCAGCCAACTGGGGATAAAAAAATGCGGTGGAGGAGGAGGTTGAACAGATCAAAATGATGCACAGAGAGAAACAGAAGACTCTTCATCGTATCCAGGAAGCGGGTGCCAACCTGAGGAGAACCCATGTTTGGGAAACTTTTCTGGTTCCTGACAAAGAGCCAGAAATCTTTGGCCAAGCTTGAACTTTCTAATAGAGAGGAATTAAAGATTGGATAGCGTGACCTTGAAAAAAAAAATAATTGGAAGAGGAAATAGAGGCTCAAGGGGCACTTTGGTTGTTAGGAAAAGGAAATGGAAGAGGAAGAAAGTTCAGGTCGGGAGACACATGGCAGAGCTTTCTTACGGAAAAGCTCAGACTGCCTGCTCTCAGCAGAGCATCTTGGGAGAGCAAGCAAACTGTCCCCCTCAGCAGCTCCAAAAGGGACAGTGTTTAGATGGCGAGGGCTGTGGGACACCCCTGGGGTGGGATGTTGCTCCAGTGAATCTTTCAGCTGATGAAAGATGAGAAAAGGACACAACTTGCCTGGCTGAAGGAGCTTTGCATGCACTGAGGAGAAGGCTAACGCAGGGTGACATAGGGAAAACTCCCCCAAAAGTGCCAGACTGAGGAACAAATATCCATGAGGAGACAGATTTTGGGTTTATGCCTCAGAAATCCTTTAATCCAACAGCAGAGCAAGCTGCTTTATGAGCAATATGGAAGTGAGCATCAGGAGCTTGTGTGTGTAATTACCTGCTTAATACCTGTTATTAGAAACAGGGTTTCTGCAGGAGATAGACTGGTAAAGTGGTTGGAAGCATTTATTTGCTCATAAAAACAATAATAAAAAAACTCTCATAAATGGGTTTTTTTTGGCTAGTTTAGGGGGAAAAAAAAATTAATGCACCTGGTCACGAGTAAGTGGACCATAATTTCAATAGTCCCAGGTTCCTGGTGGCAGCTGGAGAAGGCAGTGGGATGCCCCAAGGTGTTGTACAGGGGTGCAGTGGGGCAGAGGGGGGCTGGGACATGGTGCTCTAGGTCCTCCTTGCTCTAGGTCCTGGGATCAATGGGGATAATGTTGATCTGGTGCTGAGGGGTCACATGTCATCTCTTCGTGGACCTGCTGCAAGAGCAGGATGTGTCCATCAGTGTTGAAGTTCACCCCTTCTCTATTTGGGGAAGATTCTAATTCCTACAATTGGGAATTAAAAGGAGATTTAGTTTTAAGCAAGTGAAACTTTGCAGGGGAGGGCGGGGGTCTGTGCGAGAGGTTCTGGAGGCAGTAACCATCATGGAACTCCCCTGGGCTTGGGTTTCATTATGGCTAATAACTCCCTGATAAATGCCAGTGAAGCAATTCCGAGATTTAGCAGGCAGCAATGCTCCTGTGAACAGGAGGAGCTGGGGACAGATATATTTTGTTCATTGCCTGCTATTCATCAGGCAGTTTGCTTTACTTGTCTAGATGCATATACCAGGGCCACATATCTGCATCGCTTCCCAAAAGGGAAGAATAAAAGGTGATTTAAATGAAGCTGTTATCAGCGAAGGAGAGTCACGGTATTTTGCACCCTGATTTTTGGACCTTCTCTTTTCTTTCTGGACGGTTTTCTGACCCAGGTGGTCTAACAGCATTGTTAAGGAGATTATTTTTAGGCTTCTGTTTTGGTTTGTTGTCCAAAGCACCTGCAAATCTCAGCATGGAGAACTTTCCTCCTCCTCTGTCCAGTTAATCAAAATATCATATCTTTCCATGCAAATTGACATGGGGACCTTAATCAAAATATCAAACCAGACGTTTTTGACATTAATTTCAAGAAATGCAATTTGAAAAAAAAAGGTTGCTCTGTTATCCCCAAAGTCTTTATAACGAGATAAACAGGTTTCAAACCTAGGTATTTCCAACAGGATAAAACACGTGTGCAGTAGCATTAGATCCATTTGAATAGTACAGAGGAAAAATAATGCTAACTTTTCCAAGCTTTCTAATTAATTGCCAAACTATAATTTCTGCAAAGGCCAGTTGGTATATGCAGAGCTAAAAGACAATGAGGTGGCAGAGCGATGATTGCCATAGCTCAAGGCTTGTTCTTACTTTAAAACCTCTTGAATTTAGATACAGATGCTCGTGCTTATGGGTTCTGAGCAGTTTTGGCACAAAATGAGGTCTGGAAGTGGTGGTAGCGTTTAAGTGATTTTGAATTGATAGTAGTGAGGAGATAATTTCTTTGGGAAGCACTGAAAATAATTGAATTTATGGACCATTTTAGTCATTACCTGGATGGGAAAGAAACAAAAAAAATTATCAGCACATGTTCTTCTTCACAGTGTAGCTCATGGTAAAGGGTACCAAGAGACGGTCTCCTGCCAGGTTGCAGGAAGCAGAGGGATATGGAGAGAAGCAAGGAAGTTCTGATGTTTGTCTAGATGTCCTTGCTTGTGGTCCACAGCAGCTGTTGCTATAAGGATTCAGAAGGGATTCAGGGACTAATGCATCAGATTTGTAAAACTTTCTGCTTTTTGGACAAGTACAATCACTGCTTGGATCCCAGACTAAACAAACAGGAGGTTTTTTTCTAGAAGTGAACTCAGATTTTTTCCACATTTCCTCCTGTAATCCAATACTCGTGATGAAACATCAGTTTTGTTGTGCATTTTAAATATGCATCTGGATGTGTGAATTTTTACGCTTAATAATTCCAGTGTCTGTAATATTGAGGCTGTGAGATATGAGTAGAGCTTGGATTTTGAAACTTCTATTCCTTCTTTCCTTAGGCCTTTAGAGTGTGCAGGATCCCTCTGACAGGAGCTGTTGCTTTGTTGCTGCGTTTTGTTTTCCTCGCTCAAACTTTTACACTCGCAGTGTTATTTCAGGGATCGAGAGAAAAATCCCAGGGAAAGCCAGGATGTACCCTTTGACATAGAGATCCTTCCAACCTTCTTGCCTGCCATTAGAGAATACTCTTGGAGGTCTCTGGAGACCTTAGAATTCCAGACTTGAACTTTTCTTGCACTTTTTATTCACAACTATTATTATCATTTATTTCTCTTTGCCAAATCTGCAGCCTTCCCCTTAGATTTGCAAGCTTATGCATTGCTGCTCTTCTGCTTCCAGGATGCTCAAGGAGGAGACAACCTGGATAAAGATTTCACCGAAGAAACAATAAAAGAATACGATGGGAATTATTATGATAACTACTACGACCGAACAGCCTCTCCTGATATTGGCCCCGGCATGCCTGCTAACCAGGACACCATCTATGAAGGGGTAAGAGAGTTAATTTTCCATCAAGGGTAAGCCCTAGTTGAAAATGTTTGTCTTCCCATAATTTATAGTGCAGAGATTAGGAACAAGGCGAGGAGGTACCCCATTGGGAGATACCCCATTTCTTCTCTACACAAACATCAGCAGCCCTTTGGTTGCAGAGGTTGTCCCAGGATCTCGGGTTCCTGCTCGGGGTGGTGATGCTGATGCAGATGATCTGTCTGTCTTTGTGTTTCCCTTCTGTGCTACAGATCGGTGGCCCACGGGGCGAGAAGGGACAGAAGGGGGAGCCTGCAATTATTGAGCCGGTAAGAACCATCTGGGTTTTTGGTTGTCTTTTTTTTTTTTTTTCCTCTTTCCCAAGGGAAAAAGTACAAGGGGTATGTTGGGTATGGCTTGGTGCTCTCAGTGGTACAGCTGGGAGGAAAATTTCCTATGGAAGAATTACTTGGTTCATTTCAAAATTACTTGGTTCATTTCAAAACTGGAATTTTTTTTTTTTATTTTTTTAAAACTTCAAGAAGCGACCTAAATTATGAAAGAAGCGCAAAATTTCCCATGAAATCTCTCATGTACCAAAATGAAACCTAGGTCTCTTAGAACTGAAGCGTTAGACACAGGGTGCATCTTGATTCCTGGGGGGTTTTGAGCTGCCCCCAGTTCAGCAAACCCGTTCCCCTGAGCACCTGCAGCTGGGGGCCAGCTCATATCCTGACCTGAACTTGCAGCTTGGGGCTGGCTTTAATTGTGCAGCTAATGGGTTCATCTTGGTGGAAATAAAAGGGTTCTCCCTGCACACAGCTGCAGGAGAGGAGAGGTTTGCTCCTGCGCCTGCTCCAGGGGTCCCACCAGCTTTTCATCTTCAGAGTAACCCCATGTCAGTCCCGGGAGTGCAATCCAGCACTCTCTCTCTTGATGATTCTACCCTGGCCTGTTTCTGAGGTTGTTTTTCCTTTCTAAAGAATGGTTGTAAACTTCCTGTACCTTTTGCGGTCTGTAAAACACGTGGGTGCCCAAGCGAGCACCCACTTAGGTGAGGATGAAGCTGCTCATGGTAGGACCTCATGGTGTTTGCTCTGAGGTGCCTACTGAGCAGAGCAAGAGCCTGTTGGCGGACACCTGTGTGTCTGTCATGGAATCATGGAATTGTCAGAGTTGGAAGAGACCTCTAGAGATCCAGTCCAACTCCCCTGCTAAAGCAAGAACACCCAGAGCACATCACTCAGGAGCATCCAGGCGGGTATTGAAGATCTCCAGAGAAGGGGACTCCACACCCTCGCTGGGCAGCCTCTGCCAGGGCTCAGGGCTCACCAGGAAGAAGTTTTTTCTCATATTTGAATGGAACTTCCCATGTTCCAGCTTGAGCCCATTGCGTCTTGTCCCATTGCTGGAAAGCACTGAAAAGAGTTCAGCTCCAACATCCTTCAACCCACCCTTTAGATACTTATAAACATAAATAAGGTCTCCCCTTAGCCTTTGCTTGTCCAGGCTAAAGAGTCCCAGTTCCTTGAGTCTTTCCTCAGAAGGGAGGATCATCAAAGGATGATCCTTTGATCATCTTCGCTGCCCTATGCTGGACTCTCTCCAGCAGTCCCCTGTCCCTCTTGAGCTGGAGGGTCAAGAACTGGAGGCAGGATTCCGGTTGTGGCCTCACCAGTGTAGAGAAGAGGGGGAGAATGACCTCCCTTGACCTACTGGCTACACTCTTCCCTCCACAGCCCAGGATTCTATTGGCCTTCTTGGCAACAAGGGCACACTGCTGGCACATGGGAAGTGTGCTATCTACCGGGACTCCCAGATCCTTCTCCTCAGTAGTGCTTCCCAGGAGATCCATCCCTAACCTGTATTGGTGCATGGGGTTCTTTCTCCCCAGGTAAAGGACCCTACATTTGTCCTTGTCCCTCACTGCCTATCAGGATGCTGAGTACCCCCGTGCCTGCACCTCCCTGGGGCTTGAAAAAAAAGGCTCTTTGGATCCTTGGAAGCACCTCCCCAGAGCCTCAGCCCCGAAGGGCTGAGCGCACGCTCGCTGCGCACCAGCAACTCAATTAACCTAATTTCCCTTGGTGGAGGGCCAGCACGGTGCCTAGCATCATGGCAGCACTTCCCATCCCTCGGAGACCATTATTTGTCTTTTAATTCTTTCTCCCTTCCCATCTTTGCCTGACGCTTCCGCAGATAGCGAGGAGGTGGTGGTGGGCAGAGGGCAGTGAGAAGCTGGGGTGCAGCAACGGGACTTGAAAAGCCCAGAAGTGCCTTATAAACACATTTCCGACCTTGCCTTTATTTTCTTCCTCTCTGGGTCTCGATCTCACTCTGCAAACAAAAGGAGGAGCAGGCAATTTGCTTTATCAGGGGAATGGGAAGGCTGGAGGGGATGGGGGAGCAGCCGAACCCCAGGAGGATGCCAGCAGAAACCCAGCCTGCCCCATCCAGAACTGATCTGAGATTGCTACGAAGCGAACAAAATAGTTAAGTTTAATCATCCAGAAAGAATTTGGCCGCCTTCGCTATTTCAAAACACTGGAGCATGTATAGCTTTTGCCAGAAAGTAAACAAGACCAAATGCTGCCTTTTCCCTCTCTGTGCGGTTCCTCTTCAGCAGAGAGAAATTCAGATTTTCTGTGTTCTTTAGCTCTTTTTCTTTCTTCTTTTTTTTTTTTTTTTCCTTTTTTTTTGATGCAAGCTGCAGCGGAGGGGGAATAAAAACCAAACGCAGAAGTCGGATTCTGCTGGATTTTCTCTCCTTTTCCCTCAAAGCGCCCGTCCTTCAATCCTTGCTCTGTGCTGACGCTCGCTGGAGGCAGCGGGGCAGCACAGGCACAGGGCGAGGAGGGATGGAGCCCAGGGATGGCTGGGACCCCCCTCTCAGCCCAGCTCTGGAGGCACCAGACTGCCTTCCCCTCCTCAAAGCCCTCTTTCCTTCTTGGGGGGACCCTGGTGCTCCCACCTGCCTTCAGGGAGGGTTTGGTCAGCCTTTGCACAGCACCTCTGTCTGTGGCACCCAGCTTTTGGGCTGTTTGTGTGATATCAGCTTCATGTGTGGGTAACACATGTTGGGTGTTGACTGAGTGGAAGCAACTCCCTGTTTTCCCCTGGGACAGTCCCAAATCCATGCTTTGCTTGCAACCCCCAAGGTGATTGCCCTCAATGGCATCCCCCCACCCATCCTGGTCCCCAAACCTTCCCATGTTTCCATCGCTCCTGTTGATGAGCAGTGGTATAAACAGTGGAGGTTTCTCACAGAGGAGAATCTCCAGATGTCCCTAAGGCTGGAGCTCAACATAAACCAGCAGATAAATATGGGAAGATGCCAAGGATGTTTGCAGTGCAAATTGGCTAATTAGCCCAGACTCTTCCCTGGTCTGGAGGAGCGTCTCAAGGTTCTGCAGCTGGCCATGGGAGGCAGAGCCTCAGCAATGTGCATACTCGGGCCGTGGTCGTGCTGGCACCCAGTGACCCCAGAAAGTCCTGGGGAGACATTTGTGGGCCCTGACTCTGCTCCAGCCCAGAAACAATGGCCACTTTCTGTTTTGGAGCCTGCCACACCAAACCATGCCATCGTTGGTCTCAGCAGAGATGGACCTTGGGGTGTCTGGATGGGGAAAAGTTTGGGACCTCTGCGTTGTCCTGTGCAATGTCCTCAATGTGTGTCTGAAAAGGAGCTTAGTGGATGCCATTCTTGCAGGACACCTTCTCCATCAGCAGAGCTGGCCTCGTCTTGGTAGCCTCCAACAGCAAATATCTTATATTTAGCGCGGGTTGGAGGAATTCCGTGTAGGGTTCACCCCTAAGTCCCACCCAGAAGAGAGCAGTGTCTCCTTGGCAGAAAGGAAATTGCTGTCAAAGTGGGCACGGGCTGAAGTCCATGACCTAATTCCTTACTGGTGAAGAACGACTGTACAGCCGCTTCTGTGATGACAGAAGCAGAAAGTTTCCCCTAATGCATCCAAATTGAGTGGAAGTTGGATTTTAAACGAGGTGATAATGAGTACTGTGGACACTGGGAAGGAGAAAATAGTGCTGGTCACGCACTGGTGGTGCAGCAACGTGCATCCCACTAACGAAGCAGGGATGGTTCATGGCAGCACAGTTTATCCTATTTTTTGCTCCTCTGGGCTTCGAGACTGTGACTTTTGGGGCAGGAATGTCTGGATTTTCCTGTAGATATTTCAGATTCGTTCAGCTCAGCCCTGTCTGCTGTAGTGGCTGCTGTGGGGTCAAACAAGGCTTTTGGTGCCAGAGGCTGAGCCCAGGAGACTGGCCAAGGATGACCTGACCAGTCCCAGCACTTGATTCCTCTGGACTTCTCCTGTATGAGCTGACTGCTTATCTACAGATTTTTTTTTTTTTTAGGCTGATTTCATCCCGTGGGAGAAATGTCCCCGTTTGCTAGAGATGAGCTGGCAAGTGCTGGGACCGTTTTGGCTCGACCTGGGTGCTGGTGGGGGCATGGTCACCAGTCCAAAGATAAAAGGGCAATGCTCACTGTGGGGCTCTTCCCAACAGATTGTCCTGATGCCTTCTGGAAGGCATTTGCCAGGTTTATTGGAAGATTTCTTTCCTGCGTATTACATACCCATGAGGAAAAAAAAAAAAAAAAGCTCAATTCTACTGAGTGCATGATAGACCTGATTTAAAGTTATGACAAAATATTTAGATTAAAAGGAATGGAATAACATTATTCTACCATTTTGCCCACACAGTGATTTCCTAGGTACACAGAGTAAATCACAGCATGCAGTCTGCTGGGAAAGTAATTTAAAAAACCTTGCAATTTGATTATTAACTTTTTTTTCTTTTTTTTTTTAAAAGCTGCTGGGATCTAGAAGCAGCTTCTTTCTGGAGAGGAGCTCTCCTCCTGCTCCAGCACCATCAAGGGTGGCCATGCCCCAGGGTTTGCCCTTCTTTGCCTGGCCATGAGCTAAGAGAGAAAGGTTGGGATGAGGAAGGTGACCCTGTGCCAGGGTGGGCTGGGGGTAAAGGGCTGTTTTTCCATACCCTGCATAATTGAAATAGATAATATTTGGCTTTTCAGTGGGTAGTGTCTTTTGTGCTGCTGGCAATGGGGACAGAGGAGGTGGCATCCAGAGATAGCGGAGACCCTTCAGCTCTGGGATGCCCAGGCCCAGCAGCAAGACCTGAAATACTGAAGAACAGATAAAGCATTGGGTTTTCCGGCTCTGTAGTCAAAGTTATTTTGAGGATGTGCCTTGCTAATCGCTTTTTCCCTTCTACTTGCTTTAGGGTATGCTGGTGGAAGGCCCACCTGGTCCCGAAGGCCCAGCAGTAAGTGACACTTTGTCTGTACCTTGCACTGGAGGATGCACGTGGCTCTGGGGATGATGCTGGATGCAGGGGGACGATGCTGGATGCACAGGGAGGGCTCAGCACACAGCTGCTCCCAGCCTCTATTGCTTCCATATGCCACGCATGTGTACGGGGCGCTTCGGGGTTGATTTTCTGGTGCAAAAATAAACAGAAAGCTCTAACTCTTTTCCTGCTCGTTGTACAAATATGTCACAAATATGTTACAAATAATAACACATTTTCCTTTAGTGGCTTATTTTTTCTCCTTGTCTTTTCAATGCTAGGGACTTCCAGGACCTCCAGGACCAACTGGACCTGTAGGCTTAATGGGTGACCCTGGGGAAAGAGTGAGTACCTATTTTTCTCCTCTTTGGCTGAAGCCTTGGGTCATTTTGGGTGTGCAAAGGGGGACTGTGGCATGTCACTGGAGCCCTAAAATACTGCTCATCCTGTAATAGCATTCTCCTTTGAGTCACCCCCAAAAGGAACTTGTCGTAGGGTCCAGGGCAGACCTTTGTATCCGGTGGCAAAGGGTTGGGGAACAGCCATGCTAGTTAAATGCATTAGGGAGTTTTCTCCAGGATTAAGGCTGGCCAACCCTCTGCTCTCTGCACCCCTTGGTACATGGCTGCTCTTTCCAGTGTAAGAACTGGGCTGTGACACTGGGAAAGCAGGATAACCAAACACACAAAATAGCTGTTAACGCACTAAAATGAAGCTCAACAGCAATTCTACATCTTCATTCCAGCTGGTGGTGTGAGTTCTGTTGAGGGTTTGGTTTTGTTTGGGTCTGGGAAGGTCCCAGGGTCACACTAGCATCCCTGCTGTGGGTCTTTCCTTATGTTTGCTTAGTCCAAAACTGCTCTGGTGGGAAGGTGGCTCTTGTGCACCACCTCATCTCTTCTGTAGGTGGATTATTGGTCCGTACCAGTGAGCACTAGAGGCTGATTTATGTGCTTTAGCAACGCAGTAACTTAGGTTTTGTGTGTTTGGTTTTCATCTTATTTTAAATCAGGTAGGACCCGAGAGGTGATCATCCCCCTGTACCGGGCACTGGTGAGATCCCACCTTGAGTACTGGGTCCAGTTATGGGCCCCCTACTACAAGAAAGACATTGCACAGGTTAAGTGGAGACTGTGCTTTAACTCGTGGAGGCCTTCTTTTAAACTGATGTTTACCCCTTCCTTCTTCCCTCAGCATTTAAAATCCATCTGTGTTCTCTTTTCTGTCCCCTTGAGCTGTTGTCCTTCCCTAGCATTCCCCTCTCACTCATCATGGTGGTTCTCCATCCCACCTGCTCATCAGCAAAAAGCAAGAGATGGGAAACTGCCCTTCTGCAGTTTGGTGCTCTTCTGAATTGGCATCCCATCGGGGTGACTTTGAGATCCCTCAGGGCCTGGCTGCCATCCCTGGGGGTACAGGCAGGATGGTTGGGTTCCCAGCTGTCCTCCCTGCTGGAGGACAAAGCAACCAGCTGGCTCCAGACCTTCATTAGTCACCTCCCAGCCCGATGGCATGTACATGACAAATACAACCACTGAAATAAAATCATTGTTGGCCTCTACTGGGAAGTGTCTACTGTGGTTTTAAGGTGTACTTGATAAGATTACTCAAGTGTTGGGGCATTCTTATGATGATGACCCTAACCTGGGCCCTGTTTCTTTGCTTTTTTATTTTTAAATAAGGCTCTTTGTTGCCTTGTTGGTCCCCAGGGTCTTGGCTGGAGCCCGCTGGCCTCTGAAATCCCACATTTCCCCCAGAGCATTGCTGTAAAGACCCCCACCTCAGCTACACTCTTGGTGTATTTATTGTTTTTTGATGGAACAGTAATAACGTTTCTTGTGGTTGTGACATGATTGAGAACGAGAGGCCCTGACTGTGTTCCATCGATCAGTGCCTGTGAGCTCAGAAAGTCAATACTCAGCTGCAGGCTCAGCCCACGGCCGGGAGCCAGGGCCACTGCTCAGAGAGGTTGGCTTAACCCTTGAAACACCACAGTCCTGGTTCTTCCTGCACTACTCCAGCAGAAGGACCAAGGGAGAGCTCTGCATCCTCGGATGTTGGACTTCATAGAGGATGGGCAAGCTGGGGAACGTCTCATCAGTGGTTTTCATCTTGCAGTGGTCTAGGATTAGTCAAAAGTGCTGTAGCTTCATCAGGCTCTTGGTGGGTCTTCATCCTCCAAGGGTCCTACGCCTTCTCCAGCTTTCTCCTCTTCTCCACTTGATGTGTTGAAGAATTCAGTTCCCTGTCAGGATGGGTGCTGACCCTGGTGACGAGGGAGTCTATATTTCTGCCATTTGTCCATGCAGATGCAGACATTTGCTGGCCAGGCTCCTCTTGAACAGCCAGGCAAAGCCAAGCAGCAGCAGCCACACTCTCCCCGATGATGTTGCTCCACACCCTGAAACGAAAGGCGTAATTTGCATTCTAGCACAGAATTCTGCTTTTCTGAGTGTCCGGAACAGAATGTAATACAACATATCGTGCATAGAGAAGTGATGAACTTGCAGAGCCAGGAACTGCAACTGGATTAAAATACTCCTTTTCAATTAGAGCAGCTCCTCTTTTAATTTGTTTATTATTAACCCTGCGCATAGCTCATGAATTTACATGACACTTCTGTGTGTAGAGCGAGGAACATTTTCTATGCCTGCGTCTGATCGAAGGACTTTTTATTTGCAATCAGGCAGGTGCACTGAATAAATATACCAACAGTATTCAGCTATGTTAATATTGGCCAACACTCATTTAGCTCTGTTTTATTCATCATGTCAGTTTGTTCGTTTATCCCAGTTATTTTACGACGTGAAGCAGGGCTTGCGTCACCGGCAGAGCTGCAGAGCAGCCTGTTTGTGGGAGGTTTCAGAGGAATCATCTCAGGGGGGAGGGAGAGGGTGGTTGAGGATGACTTAAGCAGGTTTTCTTCAAGCAGTGGGAAGAAGGAGGTATGGCATGTGGGGGGCCAGAGAGCTATTTCATGGCTGCTCCGGATTGGAATGAAGAAAGTGGGAAAATGTGCTCCTCGGAATGAGATGAGCTGCAGCGTTAGAGCAAACGGCAGCTCTGTCCCCCAGAAAATCTGGGGTGTCTGGGGGCTTTGGGCTTGATCAGCATGTCTCCAGGGGAAGACTGGTTGCAAAGCTACAGCTGTATCTTCCGAAACCATACAGTCATTGCATCCCAAATGCTTTATTCCCCCTGAGGACAGTTTTGCATCTCATAAATCATTAGATTTAGGGATCATTAGGATCCTGAAAATCTTTATTTGGGTTCCAAAAGGCTTGATGTTTTCAGGATGCACTTTTACCCATCAGTTGCCAAGTGCTGCTTTACCCAGAAGACCCCAAATGCTGCGAGAAAGATCTTCTGTTGCCTAATTTTCTGACCAGGGATGAAAATGGCAGAAAAATAATCCTAGAAAGAGGCACATAAGGCAAATTTTGAGGCTGGGTACTGTGAGCTGCTGGGCACCACTCTGTCTGTCACTGACTACTGCTCGAGGAGCCCGAGCCCTAAAGCACACAGTTTAAACATTCCCTTGAAATATTGCATTAGTGTTTGCTCTTAGCAGGGCCTTTTAGAGCACTGCACCAAGTGAAAGTTGAAGTCCCCATCCCTGGTGCTATATATCAGCAAATCTCTATTTACAAAATGAGAGCAACACAGATTTACACCAACTGCGAGTCTGGCATGCTGCGTTTCTTAAAGGCATTCATGAATTCAAATTTACAAAGTGCTTTGATTTTCCTCCATGCTATTACCCCCCGCCACTCCACCCCACGAGGAAAAGACCTCGCGCACCCCAACCTGAAACAAAAAGAGGTGTTTATGTATAAAAACATGGCATCAACATTTCTCAGGCAGAGTACGCAGGGAGAGATAAACAAGCTCATTCCTGATCCATCAGATGTAGGACGGGAGTTAAAGGAGAAGAGAGAGAGGGGGGAGAAAGTTTATTATATAAAACGAGCCTGGCCTAAATTATTTATTGTGCTTCTGCTCCAACAGATGGGGCTGCCCTCTGCACCTCAGCAGCAGAGTCAGGGACTCCGGTGTCGGCCAGACTAAGCAAACAGAATGAATGTAACATCATGAGCTTGTCTCGAAAAATGGATGGGCTGCTGTGTTATGCCGTCTCCCTTCGGTGCTGAGGGAGCTGCTGGGGGTTTTTTGGGGTTGGTTTTTGTTTGTTGGGCTTTTTCTTTTTTCTTTTTTCTTTTTTTTTTTCTGATAAATCAGTGACTGCAGGGCAGTCTGCTGCAGCACCGGGAGCAGCGTTGTTATTCTAGGCTGGTTGTGGTGCAGATCCAGCTCCTGGTCCTCAGCCCTGCTCTGCCCTGTAATTGTGGTGTTGGGTCCAGGTCCAACCCGGCCAGGGCGATGCACGGACTGGGGCAGGGTGGAGTAACAGCAGCTCTTCACCCCAACCCTGGGGCCGGGCTCTAATTTAGTGCTCAAAACTGTGGCTTGAATGTTTTGGGTTTAAGAGGGAGATTGTGAGTTAAGTTGAACATGGCATAGAGGGAATGGAAGAAGAGGGAATGAAAGAGACGTGAGAGATGCACCGAGATCTTGCTGGAAGACAGTGGGGCAAAGATAACATATCAAATGTTTTGGGGTTTGGTTTTTTCTAAAATGTTCTGATTATTGGGCACTTCGTAACATGTCTTTCATTCCCTCTTCCCTTTCCTGCCCTCATCCACCTCCCTTTGCCTCGTGGGGTGAGTGTGTGATTTTCTGGGGCAGGATCTGGCTCTTCTGCATCCCTGCAGCATAACCATATAGGTCTGTGATTTGTGGCAGGGTTTTATTTGTACTTTTGTTTGTGCTTTTGTACTTTTGGTGTCTATGTGGGCTAGAGGCCTTCAGGCAGGTTGAAGAGAATAAGCGTTGATAAAGATGTTTGTTTCTTGCCCTTCCAAGAGCTTTGCTTCTGCACAGGTGGATTTATTGTTAGTGTTTACTAAATAGAGGAGCATCCAAGTCCTCAAGCTTGAGCTGGTGGCCATGCAATCCTGTCTGTTTAGCCATGAAATGAGCACCAGGGCTTCTCTTGGCCCCACTGAGATGTGAGTGAGTCACTCTTGCCCTCGGCTCGTTGAGCTGGTGTGAAAATTACACATTGAGTAGCTGGATGACATCCTTATTTGCATGTAGGATTGCTGGATGGATGTGTAAATTTGGGTTAACTTAAACTTTTTGCCAAGTGCACAGTTGGGAGTACAAGTAATCTATGGGCTGTCTTAGGAAAATTGGCCATATTTGATTATTTATGGCTTTATCAATAGATCTTTTACTGCATACTCGTTTCTTTAGCGCCAGTTAAAGATACTCAACTGATGTTAATCAGCACAGCTCCATTGGGATCCTCAGAGTTTTGCTGATTTACAGCCATTGACAGGATCACTCCATTGTAGATGGAAGTAGCCTCATAGGATTAAAAAAAAAAATAAAGCAGAAGAGAGAAAAATGGAATGACCCAGATGACTGAACATGTACAGAAACGTATTTATCTTTCCATGTTTCTAACTCACCGACCTGAGTTATGAATTTTCATATACTTTTTTAATAGGTTTTAACAGACCCAACTAAACATTGATTCTATTAACTTGGAACGCTGTAGAGGCTTTTATTGCTTGCTTGAAAATTGCATATGGCAGGCCCTGGAAATATGGGGGCCAGGATGTAAGAAGAGGGAATTACTAAGAAAAATCGTGTGGGCTTGCAGATGTGCTTCCACAAAATTTACCATAACTTTGGGATGCCTACATGCTCAATGCCTGTCTGTCAAGATAGAGAGCTTTTAGTATTGCAACATGTGCCTTTACAGCCACAACTACTTAGGTATGGACATGACTAAAATAACACCATATAAATTTCTTTTTATTTCTTCTTCTTGTAGGGACCACCTGGTCGCCCAGGTCTTCCAGGAGCAGATGGTTTACCAGGACCACCAGGGACGATGCTGATGTTGCCTGTAAGTACAAGTACCAATGAGAAAGCATTTAAATAGTTGGGCTTCTTGGCTTTGCTGCTTCTTAGTGCCTGTTCTTGCAGAAGTCTGACATCTCTTTTACACTGAGGACACATTTTCCTTGGTATAAAAGATGGGTCTGGTTGGTTCCCCTTGTAAATTTACTTTTTGTGATGCACTGCAACTTATTCATGGGTCAAAAGCACGGGCAGGGTGGGCTAAAATTTCTAGAAACAATGAATAAGCTCAAGGGTTTCTGACTGGATGTGGTGTTGGAGGGCAAAAGTTGTAAAGAAGCAACAGAAGACACCTCCAAGGCCCAATTTCCAGGCAGAACCTTCCCTCCTACAGGGAGGAACCTGTAACAGCTCTTCAAAGCAGGTGCCGAAATTGCTAGCACCTGAATGAACTGGTCTCTTATGATGACCAATGGTTAATTTGTATTGATTTGTTTTCCCTCATCCATGAAGGGATGCAAGTACCGAGTCAGCCTTCTTGATCCTGGGATACTAAAGGAACAAATATATTTTGTGTCTGCTTTGATGTGAGAAAACCCTAAGGAAACCAGCTGCTGAAAATAAGTGGTTAGGTACCAAAGGGAAAGAGTCTTTAGTGAAAAACCACAGCACTCTTGTATGGGCTCCAAATGGGAGGGCGATACTTGTGTAGGTTCCTGGCAGGGTGCCTAGGACAGCCTGGGCCAAGTGCTCTACGTGGAGCTTAACTGGCCACTACAATACATTTGTTGGCCCCTATGGTACCCAGACTTAGGCCCATAAATCGCATCTCTTTGAATCCACTTGCCAAGTTGGCATGGTCATATACCTAGCGCCAACCAAGCCAAATGCAGAGGTGAGATGGAGGTGAAGGAGACGTCCAAGTAGGTCCTGCAGCCTGGAGAGTCCTTCTTGCAAAACCCCAAACACACATGTGGTTCAGGCAGGAGGAAGGGTGTGTGTCCTGGAAAGTGGGCTTGTAGCTGTTGGGGGTGGAAGAGCCAGAAGAAAACATTAAACTTTTTCCCTTTCATGTTTGGGAAAATAAAACATTAATGCTTGGGTTTTTCTAAATCCTTTGTGTGCGGAAGGATCCTGGTTTGAACAATCGGCCAAACTGCTCTTTGAAGCACAGCACCACACTTGAGAAATGCAGCCTTTGTTCCAGGGCACACAGGCAGCTACAGTCAAATAACCTGATGCAACCCCATCTCTGGGGGTCTTTGGGTCAACAGCTTCTGCACAGGGAATATCAGCCCTGTGAGAACTTTGCATTTAGTTTTGAATGGTGATGTGTGAGGTCCTTACAGTTCAGAGCCTACAATCCCTCTTATTGTGCTTTACGTTGAGCTGGCAGAATTTGCTGTGTGGGTACGGACATGGGAAACAATTGCTTTGTGCCTGTGAGCTCTTTGACCTGAGAACATGAGGGTTAATAGGGTGGTTTGGAAGGACAGCGATGGGGTTGGGTCAGTCATGCTGAACAGAGTTGTTTAGGACTCAGGGTAGCGTGAAGGGTTGGAGGGACAACAACCCTGTGACCTGCTTTCTCCATCTTGTTCCCGTCAGTTCCGCTTTAGTGGAGGAGGAGATGCTGGCTCTAAAGGACCTCTTGTTTCAGCCCAGGAGGCCCAAGCCCAAGCCATTCTGCAGCAGGCCAGGGTAAGTTTGGGGTGGTGGGGAGGATGTCTCTTGCGGCAGGTTCCCGAGGAAGCAGAGAAGGACCAGAATAAATGTGTCAAAGGAGGTGTCTTCATAGTTGCAGCATCTGTGATGCTGATGGTGGTAACAGCTTCTCATCTGAGATGGAATTGCTTGTGTGTCTTGAGGTGATGATGTCTGGAGGACTTGGCCTTTTACTAATGGCTAACAATAGCCCAGGCCCTAGAACCATGAGTTTAAATCTGTTACAGATCTTGGACCAGGCCTTCTGCTGGAGCTGGTAGACATAGACCTGCTTCAGTAGTGTTTGATGGTTTTCTGACAGTTTTGAGAGTCTTTATGAACAGTTGTGGTACGTGCTGGAGGGGCTTGCTCTCTTTATTTTGTTTTTTGTTTTTTTTTCACTAAATAGTAATAAGTAAATGTATATTACAGATGTAAGCTGTTGCCAGCTCTACAAATCTCAAAAGGCAGACTGCAATTTTTATTAATGTATTTATTTGGAAATACATGATAACTATCAATGCAACCTTTTTTCCATCGGATATTGACTGATGATCAAATAATCCCTGGCAGTGTTAATTATGTGAAACCAGATTGGCCATGCACATTCCCAGTACAACTCCTGTTCCCTGACGCAATGAGTACCTTAGTGTATAAGGCTTCAAACTCATCTATTCAAAATAAAATTCAATTTCTAGCCAGTACTGCTTTGAAATTTTTCTTCCCTGAGTGCAATGTTACATTTGATCATTGACATGTTAAAAGCAGAGGTGCGAGAGCCACAATTACAGTAGAAGGGGGACGTGAAGGGACCCTACAAGTGCCCTTCTATTGTGTTTGTTCTGATCTTGCCCAGGAGGAACCAAATTCAAGCTGTAAGCACATCCTTGCAATAACAATTGGAAATAATATAGTATTGGGAGGCAATTCACAAAGGGACATGGCTCTGGGGCATGGCTCCTCTCCCAGCCAAATATTATCCAGGGAGCTCAGGTGTGCTCCTCGGGTTGGAAGCCCACATCTGTCTGCATCTGGAGCCTGGGGCTTGGACGTAGCCAGTCTTGTTATTCAGAGATGTTGACAGTCACTTTAGCACAAGCTTTTTGATCTGCTGAAATGGGCTGAGAAGCAATTTATTTCACCCTTGAATGATATAAAGTCCATTGGGGTCTCCACTCAGCTGGGTGGCACATGCCCTTTGTCAGTTTATAGCAAGGGTTTTGGCTGTTCTGGTTTCCATCCAACTCCCCTTTTGTAAAAGAGTTTGATTTTATTCGTATTCAGGTAGAGTACAGGGCCCTGATGGCACCAGCCACTGTATTTTCCTGTCCATTAACCTTGCTCTGAGAATAATATTGGTGGATTATGTTTCTGGTGTTACCTTGTCAGTCTTAATTTCAAGGCTGCCTACAGTTTTTCCATCAGCATTTTATTTTGCTGGGAAATAGGGGTTTTGACCAGATGAACATTTCATGAGAAGCATCTGCTTTCTCAGACTCTCTGATTTTTGGTTTGGTTTTTTCTTCTGCCTGTTGAAAATTGTGAGTGTTATGAAACAACCAACTCAAAGTCCCTTTTGTCTGGTTTGGTTTTTTTAAATTCCCAGTTTTTGGGAAAAACTTAAGCAAATCCTGGGTGACTTCTGGGCTGTGGATGAAAAGCTGATTATTTCCATGAAGGAAAAAATCCATTTCTTGTTTAACTTCATCCTATTGTCAGATAATTTTAGCTGAAAACCCTGATACCAAAGTAGAAAGGGAAATAAATAACATTTTTTGTGGGGAAATTACAGAATATGGCAGGAATGGAAAAGGAGTCCTGTGTAGCAGGGGGGGGAGAATATCTTCTTTCCTTTTTAGGAGTTTGTTTGCCTTGTTATCGTTGTTGTTAATTGCATTATTAGGTTGATTTATTCCCTTAAAATTTGGCTTTCATCAGACACCGAACATTGTCCCAGCCGGCAGTGTTTCAGAGCATCTCCCTTTTAATGGGGTGTTGTAAAAAGATGCCACAAAATCTAGCATTTGTGCAATATTTATGCCATTCCAAGTGCAATCACGGGTAGATTTTAATTACTGGAGTACACAGATAATTACAACTCTCTTAAAGTGTTGAATTGTCACGAGGGAACAAATTGTCCGAGTGATGTTTTAAAGTGTGGGCCAGCCCCATTACCCACCACGGAAATTACTGACTTGATGCATGGTTACATGACTCCTTAATTATTGAGCTGAAAACTCCCCACTGCAAATCGAAGTGTCGTTCTGTTTGT
The DNA here is from genome assembly GCA_004320125.1 of Scolopax mira. Lineage (NCBI taxonomy): Eukaryota > Metazoa > Chordata > Aves > Charadriiformes > Scolopacidae > Scolopax > Scolopax mira. The sequence goes on along the minus strand of BJBW01006392.1, from coordinate 6,094 downwards.
AAGGTATTAAATAGTAACCAAAAAAAAGGGAAAAATTCCTCAAAAACTCATAGAACTTATAGGATCATAAAAAATCCTCCTAAACAGATCTGGGGTCATAAATACATGTGAGTAAACCCCTGTAGCCTCCTCAGGCAAAGTTTTCTCCTTTACTTTCAATAATATATTGCCAAAAAGTGTCCATTTAATTCTGTCTATATGTGATGATGGAAAAGAGGATCTGACCTATAGAGTTGGATTCTCATCTGGTTTAAAGTTAGGTGATCCCTCGCCCCTCCATCTGCCCTGGGGCTGGGCCAGGTGTGTCTATAGTGTCTATACGTGTCTATACTGGGTTTTTGGCGTTTATGTGCATGCTGTGGAGTGGCTGCACAGGAGGAGGATGCCTTCGAGCAGATGGGATGTAGGTCCATCCATCCTCTCCCCAGACCCATGCACCATCTGAAGGGGTCAGCCATTTGTGGATGCAGAAAAGCGTTGATGGGGCAGCAGGTTGTGGATGTTCCTGGGTGAATTCACTGAGGGTAGGGACATTGCTCCAGGGCTTTGTGGTTCATGGGGCATGGAGAGAACATGCTATGGTGGCTTTGTCAGCGAAGTAGAGACACCAACTGAGCAGCATTTCTCTTTCTGTTGCAGCTGGCTCTGAGAGGACCAGCGGGTCCAATGGGTCTGACAGGGCGGCCAGGCCCCATGGTAAGTGAATGGGCAATCAAGGATGGAGTAGACCCAGTTGGCACCAGTTCCATGGATGCTGTGGGTTACCTGCATGAATGACTCTCTCTTTCTTATCCTGGTATGATTCTTCCCTCTGGCTCTGTTGTGGGAAAAAAATGTAATAAATCATATTCTCTGCTCAAAGGGACCCCCAGGCAGTGGAGGACTAAAGGGAGAAGCTGGAGAAATGGGACCTCAGGTGAGTATGGGCAGATTGGGCGACCAGGAGGGTCTGGGGGAAACGAAGGTGTGGAGCAGCCAGTTCTTCTCTAGAGGCTGTTGTGACAGAGCGATCCAGTAACCCAGTGTCAGATGAAAGTAGGAAGGTGTGGAAACATCTGTTTTGTGTATAAACTTCCTTTCAAGTATCCAAATGCAGGCTCAAGACGTAATTTTAAGCCAACAGTGTAAAATTCTGCAGGTGGTAGTCCTCTCCTGCAAAGGCACCTGCAGAGGAGTCCTCTGTATAAGAGATAGGTTGGAGTGTGGGGAGATCACTAATGCTCAGGAAATTATTCTTCTGAGCCGTAAATCTTGCATTCAAGGAAATTTCCCATTTTCTAATGGTGGGGGAAGTGATTTGTCTCCTCCGTGTGGAGCTGCTTGCAGGGCAACGGCCTCCTCATGGATAAACTTGTGCAGTTCCTCTCCAGAGGTGCTCAGTCCTGAGCCTTTACTGTCTATTTTGAACCACAGGCTGTACCCAAAGGGTTTACATCCCATTTTGTAGCCTGGGTGACCTTCACAGCCCCAGCAGTTCCTGATCTGAGATGCCAGCGGGCACCAGGTCTTTCTATCCTGCCTTTGGGTGATGGCATTTCTTCTTCTTTCCTTGATGCATCACAGGGTCCACGAGGCATCCAGGGTCCTCCCGGTCCGGCAGGAAAACCAGGCCGCAGGGTGAGTGTCCTGGGAGCTGTGCTGACGACCGTGTTAACTACAGTTTCTGCTAGAAATTGTCTCTGCTGCCAAAGAATTTTTGAGTTCTGAGAGCGTTGCACAAGAGCAGGCGGGTGGCCAGAGGGTGGCTTGTCCAGGACCTCTCCGTCCACCCGGGCGGACACAAATGAGGATGAGAATTAAAAGCCGAGTGGTGTGGGGAGAACTGCAAATCCACGTTTCCCACTCTTTTTGTCTTCATTTTTTGTCTGACTCTGCGACGTTGGGGTTGTAGCTGCATAAACGCTCTGGGCTGGTTTGGACAGTCCCAAGGTCTCGGTCCCTGGAGGGTTTTGGGAGCTGCTATGAATCGAGCTCACTCGCTCTGTCGACATCCCCAATGCTGATTTTTATTTTACACCATCCTCTAGCTCGTCATGGTTTGACTTGCCAGAAGAAGAAACAAAGTCTTTTGTGTGACCCACTTCTGGTTTTCTTTAAAAAAAAAAAGAAACTGAATAAAAAACTCATTTCAATTTGCAGACAGCATCATTAGCATATCTTAGAATGTGCTGGAAGATAATTATTTCAAATTAAAATCAATGACCATCTCCCAGCATCCCATGTAGAGAAGAAACTTTGCTGCCATTTATCTCACACCCCTCATTAGTGCCGGGCTGAGCCTGGGATGATGCTTCAAAAACAAACCAACATTTTTCCCTCGCCGAGGGAAGCTGTTCCCCAGCCGGCGAGATCCCACTTAAATAAAACTTCACTCGGCTGCAGACCAAAGAGCAGATGTCTCTGTGGTCTTGCCTTCCCCTTTGTATTTGACTTTGCTTTTCTCTGTTGCAGGGACGAGCTGGCAGCGACGGTGCCCGGGGAATGCCAGGCCAGACAGGACCGAAGGTAACGCCGCATATTTTGTGTTTTGAGAAATTGCAGCCGCTTCTGAGCACCCGTGAACGGAGGCACCCTTGGCAGAAAGAGCCCACCTCACTTGGAGGAGGTTGTTGAAATGGTCCAGCGGCTCCTGGGAAGTCATGAGCTCCCTGTTTGAGAGAGGGAAATTAAACACACACCTTAGAAGGCAGAATAACAATCTTTCTTTTCTTTTCTACCTTTTTTTTTTTTTAATGCAACTTTTCTAAATTGCTGGATCCTCTTAAGAATGAAATATGCTCCCTTGGCTGCAGTTGTAGAACAAATACTTTGGAATCCCAATTATGAAAAACAAACATGAATGAGCGGTTGGAAACATCCTAAAATATAACTACCAAAAAAATACCTATTAACTGGGTGAGGAAATGTAGAAGGCGTGGTGAGGAATTCTAATGCCCTGCATTTTTATTTGAGACAAAATCCCTTCATTCAGCTGTGATCTGCTGGTATTATCAAGCAAGAAAGAAGCTGTTCCACTGAAATTGAATGCAGAGAAAGTTTGCTCAGGGAATCATGTATTAGAAGGTTTAAGTACTTTATTATGTAGATACTTAGAGCTGGAATAGATGGGGGGTTTTGATACAGAGACAGGAGACTGCAAATCATTTATCCAGTAAAGTGCTTTAATGAGCGCCGACTGCCCTCAAAGGAGTGGATGCCAGGGAAGAAGGGAAAACAGAATAACGAGCTGGGCTGGAAAGGAGAAGGAGATTTGTGGTGAGCAGAGACAGAGTGATGCTCTAGGACCTGCCAAAGGACAGAGCTGCTGGTTATACTGGGTGCACCTCGGCCAGGCTGATCCGTCCCCTGAGCCTTTCAGCTGCCACTGCCTTTCCTTTCCCTGCCCATAGGTAAAGGGTTTGTGGAATAGAGGGGTTGGTGCCATTTCCACATATTATTAATATGTGAAAGTATAAGTGGCTTCCTGCCCAGAGAAAAAGGGACTCTTCTATTTATTGGGTGGTGCCCACTGCCTTCTGCCCTGGGTGTTAGGAGACACTGTCACCCGTGATTAGCAAACACCCCCTGTGTCTTCTGTCTTTTCCGAATTGTTGAGGCTTTCAGGAAAAGGCTGTCTCTATGAGTTCTTGTCTCCATATTGCCCCCCAGAAAACAGGAGACTGGAATATGGCACAACTTTGGAGAGAAGTCCTATTGCTATGGCTCACTGTGAGCTCTCCATGTACTGACCCGGAGGAGCTGCATGGGCATGGCTGAAAGCCCTGGGAAGGCTCTTGGTCCCACCAGCTCTCAGCACGCCTGGGGTTTGGCTTTTCCTTCCTCACACTTAGATTTCTCAGTGTTGCCCGTTTCCTTCGAGAGCATCCATGGACCTGGACAGGGGATGTGAGGAGCCCACTTAGGGGACACTCGCGTGGCCATTTGCAGGCAGATGCTGGCAAGTGCTGCCTGTGCTCTGCCAGCCTGAGGTTGCATGAATTTCTCAACACGGTGCCAAGTACAAATTAACACGCCTGGCCTTTTAGCACAGCTCATTATTTTGGGCTTGGCATCGTGCTCTCCAGAAGGATGCCCAAAGCTCTGTTTGGCCCAGAGATGTATTGTGCAGCAGTAGGCAGTGGCAGGAGCTACTGGTGATATGTGAGAAAGGAGGTGATGCTGGGAGCCAGCCTTGCCTTGATTTACCTTCCCAGTATCCTTAGTTTGGGGCTATATATCCCCTATACATCCCTGGACTCACAGCTGGCTTTGTGCTGGGTTGGGCAGGGCAGGCTGCTCTTTGCAGGGTGCCATGGAGATGCTCCTGTCCCAGTAGCCTTAAGCATCCATGTGAAGTCACCAAATTTTCCAGCTGAATTCCTTTTGAGGTCAAACCAGATCTGTCTTCTGACTTTGACACCATTAAGACAGTTTCCATAATTTTTATATAAATATATATATATATTTGTTTCCTTGGAATGTCCAGCAGGGTTAAAAGGAGGCCTGGGTTGGATGGCAGTAAAGCTCAGGGTGGTGTCTGGGGACCTGTTGGCAGGTGTGGGAATACCAGTGTCCAATTTGCTCACTGGTAGATTGTTGTTTGTAATTCCATGGCATTAAAATTAATTAATTAAATAAGTGGACTAGAAGAACGTGTCCAGAAGGGAGATGCTTTAGATCATGGAGAAGTCACCCAGAGAAGCTCTGAAATCTACAGGGAAAAAGATTTAAAACTGCAGGTGCCGGGGGGAAAGGGAGGAGGTAAAATGACTTTGAGCTTTTTTTCTGGTTTTAATCTATAACTTTGAAATCATTGCTGGTCTGATGGGAGATGAGGGCTGAATGTCTGAAGGGGAAAATCGATCCCTTCTTGACACAGAAAAGAAACAAATTGGAAAGATATTGAACAGCAGGTGGAAATGTGTACTAAACTGGTTTTTCTTTCAGGGTGACCGTGGGTTTGATGGCTTGGCTGGTTTGCCTGGTGAGAAGGGAAACAGAGTAAGTTGTCGTCCACTTGTCTTCTGGTCACCATCTGTAAGGAAACCTTGGCAGGAGGAGGTGACTGGGAGGTGCTGGGAGGAGCACAGCTATTGCTGGGGATGAGCTACCATGGTGCCATTAGAAGAGGGTGGCAGTGTCATAAGAGTGTGTGGGATGTCACAGCATCCCTCCCAGGCATGGCATTCACATCCTGGGAAGCTGCAAGATCCTTCTGGAATCGCTTGAAATTAGAAAGGAGGGGGAAAATATCGCTTTAATAAAGCGCAGGCTAAAAAATAAAGCAAGAAGCAAAACTTGCTTTTAGACAGTGCAGTCAAGGATGGAAATTGCCAAAAACATAATGGGATTCTTCTCTTCGTTTTATAATTAAACAATGGGGAAAAAAAATGTAAGCAGCCGGGTATTTTGGCAGGCTGTTCATGCCTCCCCTCCCTGGAGAGTGCAGCCACTGCTGTATAAGGCAGGGGAGTGTTTGAACAGCGGAGATTGCATCGTGATTACCAGCTACACAGGAAAGGGAAGAGAGAGATGCTTAATCAGCCAGAAATGGGATGGCACGCCTTGGGTAAAGCAATAACTGTGTGCAGAGCCCAAGTTCCTCTCCTGAAGGAGTTACAGAGCCTTCTTGGTTCCCAGACCTCTGCTGAAGTAGCACCAGTAAATCCCATGAGCCCTAGAAAGTGGCACCAGTAAATCCCGTGAGCTTTAGGAAGTGGCACCAATAAATCCCATGAGCTCCAGTCCCTGGAGGATGTTGGTCTGTCAGTGCTGGAGCCCATCGTGGTCCTCAGCAGAGGCTGCTGCTTCAGAGAGCACAGAGACGGGACCCCTGAGGGGATGAGGACCTTCAGCACATGGTCCAGGCATAAAAGTCAAGCCCATTAATTGTTTTGTCACGTTACCCGATGTTTTCCATTGCCAGAGCCTGTCTGCTCTCTCTGAAGCTCTTTCTGCCTTTCCTTTATAGGGCGAGCCAGGTCCCCACGGACCCCCAGGGGCACCCGGAGAGGATGGGGAGAGGGTAAGTCTATCACTGGACTCGTCAGTGCTTTGAATTGATAATTAACTCCTGTAAACAAGAAGCAGATGTAATATCAGCCAGAGACGTGGC